>CAUYPK010095211.1:0-21421 GCA_963574355.1 Loris lydekkerianus | reverse complement strand
TACATGGATGAAGCTGGAACATATTCTTCTTAGCAAAGTATCTCAGGAATGGAAGAAAAAGTATCCAATGTACTCAGCCCTACTATGAAGCTAAATTATAGCTTTCACATGAAGGCTATAACCCAACTATAGCACAAGACTATGGGGAAAAGGGCCAAGGAAGGGGAAGGGAGGGGGGAGGTTTTGGTGGAGGGGAGGGTAATAGGTGGGGCCACATCTATGGTGCATCTTAGAATGGGTACAGGCGATTGCACTAATGTACACAGCTATGATTTAACTAATTAAAAAAAAATAAAACATATTAAAAAAATTATCTAGGTTAACACAATAATAATTTCTTTAACATTCTCTCAGAATGAACTGTTTTTAAATGTCCAGCCCATCCTAGCTCCCTGGGAGGCTGAGGCAGGTGGACTGCCTGAGCTCACAGGTTTGAGACCAGCCTGAGCCAGAGCAAGACCTCATCTCTAAAAATAGCTGGGCATTGTGATGGGCACTTGTAGTCCCAGCTACCTAGGAGGCTGAGGCAAGAGAATGGCTTGAGCCCAAGAGTCTGAGGTTGCTGTGAGCTGTGATACACTCTACCGAGGGTGACAAAATGAAACTCTGTCTTAAAAAAAAATAAAAAAATTTCTAGCCCAAACTAAATACTAAGTCCGCTTATCAAAAACAAACAAACAAAAAAAAAAAAAACAAAACACTGCTTTTCTAAGTTCTCTAGGGTTTTTTTTTTATTTTTGCTATTGTTTTGCTTTTTGTTAGTGACAATTTCTTCTATTGAAATGGAAACTATACTATTTATACTCAATGATCTAGATTAACAAGCCAGGCTTCACGAAGTTATAGCCTTGGGTACAATCAGGATAATTGGTGGTCTGCGTAGTACAGTCCTATCTGGAGGAAAAAGCTAGGATCAGACAGATCTCTTAGCACTTCTTCCTTATTTCTTCTGTAAGAAACCTGCAGAAGCTCCTATGGCTTAAATAGGGTGCTGGCCCCATATGCCAGAGGTGGCGGGTTCAAACCCAGCCCTGGTCAAAAACTGCAAGAAAGAAAGAAAGGAAAGAAAGGAAAGAAAGAAAAGAAAGAAAAGAAAGAAAGAAAGAAAGAAAGAAAGAAAGAAAGAAAGAAAGAAAGAAAGAAAGAAAGAAAGAAAGAAAGAAAGAAAAGAAATACCTGCAGGAATCAGAGTATAGATTTTCCTAGCATTCTTCCCCGACTAAACTCTTTGTCTCAATATAAGTAAAAATATCATAGCATTCAGGAAATGTAGCTGAGGTGTCCATGGTGTGATGTGGACAATCCCAACCTTATCATAAGTGTCTTATTTTGTCATGGCTTGAGTCCGTATTTTGGCTAAATTAATCATCCAAGGACATAACATTTGGGAAAGTATTCTGTAAACTATGAAGTTATCTGCAAATGATGGTAATAGGGATTTTTAAAAACCTAATAATTAGTATATGCAACAAACTACTGTATACACTGAGAGCAGACATTAAGATGTACGAGTAATAACCCCTTGCTCCAGGTGTTAACAATCGCACATAAAAACCCAATTGTTCATGAAAATAAATTACATGTATCGCAAGCTCTCTAGGTTTTGACAGGATATGCAGACAGTCCTGTGCAGACATTGACAGGGTATGAATGTCCAGACTAAAACCTAAAGAACTTTGCCAGAACTGAGCAGCCTCAAGTAAATAACATCTTTAGTAAAATTCAACTCACTATACCCAGCTCTACAGTGAACAGCCATAACTGGGTATTGATCCTGATCAGATTTTAATCCTGCAGGGTCATTAGCTAAGTCTAAGGAATTCATTTGTTTATTAAATGCACTCCTTAAATCCTCCGTATCTTTTCAGTAGTTGCATATAAACAACCAGGGGTGAACTCCTTTAAGTTGTTGCTTCTTTTTAGTAAGATGTTAAAAACCAGGGTTCTCATATCCTACTGTCCACAATCAGGAAAATGGAAAAACACAGATAAAAACAGTTGTTAATGACAACATAATAATTACTTCAATTTCTGATATGCAGGAACCATGAGCTGAGTCCAACAGTTAGCTAATGGTAAAGCAATGATTTTCAACCTATATGCTGCGAAAACGTTTAAAGATCATTAATTAAATTATTTTCAAAAGAAGTTCAAAGCACAGGAAGTGTATTCTTTTCTTTACTCTTTTTTTTGATCAACCTAATTTATGTGTGCCGTAGAAAGTCTAATAGGTTGAAGCGAGTCGTAGGTAAAAAAGATTGAAAAACACTGTGGGAACGTATGAAACCTTCACCAACTTCTCTTTCCTATTACTTCTCACCTAACTTTTAATCGTATTAACTTATATAATCCCATATAACTGATTAGCACAGCCCCTCATGTATTCATTTTTCACTTATACCCAAATACAAACTTGACCGCAAGTTCGTAAGAATGACTGCACGGCCGTGTGTGCGCACACACATCCCTGTTAGTTTAGTGCCATTTCACCTGACAGAATAGAGAAATTTGAAGAGATAAGCAGAAGGATTTTCTGAGCTAGGATTACTAAATTAACAAAGGAGGTTAAAAGCAAGGTAGTAGCATTCTCAGAACTTCATATCCACAATTCTAAAAAACACAAGCAGGCCTCAAAACACCTGTGACTCACTTTTTCAGTCTTGCCAAATTTAGGAATAACCATAACCTGTGTAGGCCTGTGATATTTAATTTGGGATAGGTGTGGAGTGGGAGCAAGGGTTTGAGAATGATTACGAAACCCCTTTCAGGGTCCCAGGTAAGGGTGTGTGGACCCCTAATCTCTCGGGCTATGATATAAATATAGTGCATATCCAAGAACACCAAGGAGCAAATAATCGTGTTCTGTGACTGATTTTCAACAGCGCAGACAGGAAGCGCCACATCTGATGTGAGGTATTGTATACTTGCCTGTGCAAATAACCAGGAAGTACCCTGGCAGAAGGCAGCAAGTCTACTCCACCTAATTGACATTCATTTGAATAATTCAGTAATTTAAATGTCAAGCCAGAGGTATTCCCTCTCTGTGAAGCTCACCCACATTGTTTGTTCTAGAAGGCACCTCCTGGCATTACTCAGTGTTATGGCTGGCACTGTGTGCCCTTTGTATCACCAGCACCAGGGCCGTGTGAAAACACTTACAGCCTGGGCTGGCTGGGAACAGCAGGGAGTTCTGACCACAAATGGAGACAGCCTGGAAGAGACCGACGCTGCCGGGGGAGGATCCAGGCTGGCTCTGCACACCAGAGGCGCAGGCTGAGAATCCCAGGAGTTCACCATGGCCAAATCTTTAAAAAGATTTTTCTTGTTCTGGGCAATACTCAGCTCACCATCTGGACACACCTACTCTAACGCTAAGCTGGCAGAGAAAAAGGCAGAGCAAAGAGCATCGTGGACTTTTTAAAACTGTCCACAGTTTGGGATAATCTTGTACTTCATAGTACAAGTATTCACATTCATGTTTAAGTGGGAATTTAGTAATCTAGCTAGGCACAACACTAGCTATCCCCACCTGCCCAGTCAAGCGCTCTATACTGCTTTAAGACATTTAAACTTATTACCATTCTAAACAGCGCACAAAACTCCACGTTTCCCACTAAGGTCTTTGACACAAAAGACAATTGAGGAAATGCTCCAGGAAAGCCGGTCTAGAGCTGTGATCCATCCTGAGGGTCAGCAAAAGGAACAGGCTCACCTCTGAGTATCACAAATGATAATATGGCAATTAGACTATAATTATAAAAGTCCAATAGCTTAGAATTTGTACAAGCTAAAAAAGGAATTCAAACATCCCTGGACTCCTTCCAAGAGTCTGAACGATTCATTCATTTGAAATGGCAGCTTATATTAGGTTTATAGATTATGAGAGTCCTTCCATCGTCTTCTAATCTGAGAGCAGTTTGGCACCTCTCCAGAATCTGAAAGCACTTGAGATCTCTGGCATTAAACAAAGGCTTAAGGAAGGATGTTGCAATGCTAGGTATCACTGCCAGCAAGCCTGCTCCTCAGACAGAAGCACAAAGGTCCACCCGGAATGCCTCGTGAAGGGCATTTGATCCTCTGGCAAGAATGCGGGTTCACGGATAAAATAAATCAAGTGCCCAAATGCTCTCTCTTTATAAAACACTCATTTCAGGAGCCCATTTCATTTTTTTTTTTTTTAATCAAAGAGATTGATAAATTTGCAAATTCAAGCAGAAATTGTATTCCAGGAGTTATCAGAGGGAACAGAGGAAAATAAATGAGATCACATATATATGAACATCAGATTAACACCAGTAACCAATATCTCCAAGAGTTCGAACTCCAGCTATGCTCTTCCTCGGGTGTTCCCTAACTCAGCAAACGGCATCACCATTCATTCTGGTGTGTAAGTCTGATTCTCTTAGGCTTCCATGACTCAAAAATAGAGATCACAGTCATTGACCTGGCCCACAAATCCTGGTTGACCTGATCCCTGCAGACTTTGTAGCCTCGTCCTTGGTTCTTGGACAGTCTCCTCTTCTTGCTTTGGGATTTCAGATGCTTTATCAGGCGTCCTCAAACTTTTTAAACAGGGAGCCAGTTCATTGTCCCTCAGACCATTGGAGGGACGGACTATAGTTAAAAAAAAAAGAACAAATCCCTATGCACACTGCACATATCTTATTTTGAAGTAAAAAAAAAAAAAAAAAACAGGAACAAATACGATCACACCGCCTCATGTGGTCCACGGGCCGCAGTTTGCGGACCCCTGCTTTAGGTATACAGTTCTCTCCAGTCTGAATACTCAGCTCCCTCCTTACCAACATCACGTTCACCTAGTGAGTACCTGTCTCCCATGTAAATCTTACCTTATATGCTATTTCCCCAGACAAGCCTTTGTTCATGCACCCAAATTTAAAGTAGGAACTCCCTTCAGATACTCTGTGTGGCTGCCGAATGTCCACCAAGCCTCTCCTCAAAGGTTGTAAGCACAGTGAGGGTAAGAACTGTGTCTACTTTTATGCACCATCACATATCCCACAGCAGCCTCCATACTTGGCAGGAGTAGACACCTGATAAATATTTGCTGCAGAATGAATTTTCCCTTCACAGAAAGGATTTAGAGGTGGAAAGAGACCTGATGCTGGTTTTCAGAGCAGACTGAGCCCATAAAGTCTTTAAATGTCAGCACAGATCTTAGGCAGGGCTTAGTCACAGAGCCGGCATGTCTGTGCAAACCACTTCTTCCTAGAGGAGCTTGCTATATGGTCACATCTGTTCACCTACTCAGGTTCGCAAATGTAGAAAATTAGTACATTCTGTGGTGTGGTAGATTTTCTGTTTGTTTAGAAGAAGTAGGTAAAATACAAGACTTCTAAAAGAAGGAACTATTTAATACATTAATAGAACAGCTGGGCTTCTGTGGGGGGTCCCTGTTTGGATGGCTGATTTGAGGACTTGGGGCTACTATGATGCTCTCGTGATCAAGATCATCAAAACACAGTAAGTGGCTTCAACTCCAGTCGGCTTAGAGGGGTCAACGCAGCACTTTGCTACTTAGCAGGGTAAAAGCTGCCTCTGGTCTTTGCTGCCATTTTTCCCCTCATCAGTGAAATAATGGCACTTTCAGCAGGGAGTGGGGAAGAGTGAATTACATCATTTTCCCCTGCTTGCTTTGCTGAAGGTGATAAGGATTCCTAAGTCATCCTGCATTTGAACTGCTGAAGCTGAGAAAAAAAAAGTGCCATCTGTTTATTTTGTGTCTGGGCTGACTCCTTGTCTCTGAAATAATCCCTGTAAATTAACCCTATTGCAGCAGCCACACCTTCCATTTCAAAGCCAAAAACTCAGCCTGTGTTCAAGTGACTAACAAATTAAAGAACGCTGTGGGGTAATGACCTAAGACAATATTGGTCTGTCTTTTCCATGCTTTTTATGATTCTCTGAATGTAAGGAAGACTTGGCTTTAACAAATGTGCCAATCTCATAAGCAGCTCCTTAATATGGGAGAAAATAAGGACCCTTTTCTTCATTTTTGTCTTCAAACTTCTTGAATCTCTGTTTCAAAGAAACAGTTACAAGGGAATTATCTATTGTAGAATACTTTTAGAAACCAGAAAATACTCTCTCCATATCTACCAATTCCCTGCAAGGCTGTTCCTAAGACAGAAACACAAAAGTTCGCCTGAAACGCCTAGGGAAGGGCGCGTGAGCCTCTGGCAAGAAGCTCCAGTTACAGGGAGAGTAAGAGCGAGTACCATAGGCTGGAGGAAAAGGGGGGAAGTTCATCCTCATGGACTGTAAACATTTCAGAAGTCATTCCTTGTTTAGCCTCAGTAGACAGCCAGGGACATGGTTCTGTCTATAGTTAGTCTCTGGCTAGAAGCTCTGCTCACAGTACAGGAAGAAATGCTGGTCTGAGTTGTTTTTCCCACCTCCCTGGGCTAACCAGGGAGGGTATGGCATTCCAGTGGGGGTTTCTACCTGGGCTCTATTGGATAATTCTGGTTTTACAATCTTATGAGAATCCCTTATCTCTTGATGGGATAGAAAGTGGAGAAGAAATCAGCAGGCAGCCTCAGCACCTGGCCATCCTCTGCATCCTACTCTCCCCTTCCCTCGGGGATTCTGGGACCAGGTCTCCTCCACAGTGGCTGAGTCTTGGCTCCAGCTACCTTCTGCAAGCCTCCACCACACCCCTACACCCTTTCTGGAAGCTTTCAAACCACACAGACAAACACTTCAAAAACTAGGCAGGGCTCCAATTTGTTTAACAACAGTCTTGGAATGCGGCCTCCAGGCATGGTGGCACCCAAAGATAAAGGTGAAAATGTCCTGCATTCGTTCTATCCCCCTTCCCTAGCTCCCTACCCTATCCTACCCTACAGAAAAAGCACAGGGGGAGAGTCTAGACTACAGCAGCCACTTCCCACCTCCATCCCTGGTTTCACTTTCCACAGTTTCAGTTACCTTTCATCAACCATAATCCAAAAAAACTAAATGAAAAATTATAGAAATAAACAATTCCTAAGTTTTAAATTTTGTGTTGTTCCGAATAATGTGATGAAATCTCACATTGTCCAGCTCCGTCCAGCCTGGGACATGAATCATCCCTTTGTCCTGTGTTTCCACACTGCAGACACTACCTGCCCATTAGTCCCCGAGTAGCTGTCTCTGTCACGGGCTGACTACATCATAGTGCTTGTGTTCAAGTCACTTCTTATTTTCCTAAATAATGGCCCCGATGCATAGGAGTAGTAATGCTGGCACGCTGTTATAATTGTTCTGTTTTATTTTTAGCCATTGTTATCTCTTACTGTGTCTAATGTATAAATTTTTATCATAGGTATGGCTATGGAGGGAAAAACATAGTACATAGAGGGTTCTGTACTACGTGAGGTTTCAGGTACCCACTGTAGGTCTTGGAACACGTGCCCTACAGATAAGGGGAAGACTACTGGACTTTCTTACCATCCAAGATGAAGCCAAAAAGATTTAAAAATAATAAGGGTAAAAAATTGAGGCAGAGTTGCTACTTTCCTGTTCCCCAATTTCCCCAGTTCATTACCCTACGAGGCCCTACGAGGCCCAACAAGGCCCGGGTTCCATACCATGTCTTCGACCCCATGTCCCCAGGTCTTGTGCATCTATATGCCAGCCTTTATAACTGGATCTTTGCTTTGCATATCTTCTCCCATCAGTCTAATTAACACAGCCCAAAAGAACTCATTAACTCCCAAATTCAGCACACCGAAAACTGGCATCTTAGCCACAGAATAAAGATCCTACAGTCACCTTGAGAAGGCTGTGCTTGGGTCCTTTTGAGCGTGTTCTTTTCTCACCTGAGCTCACAGAAAAGCTCCAGGTGCCTACACTCCAGGCAGAAACAGAAAGCATCTCTTTTGAGTGCTGTGAACCAGAACTGCCTTTTCAAATGCACAATCCCTTCCCTTCAAATTCTGTGCCATGGCAAACCATTCCCAATGTCCACAATAATCTTGGACCTTGGCAGGAGAGAGCCAGATAAATCTGAGATGTGTCACGAGGCCACTGGCTAGGGAGCAAGAGTATCTAAACACAAACAAGGCGGGAGCAACAAGCAAGAGTTTCTGAAGATTCCCTCTGGCTCCTGGAGCTACAGATTGCTGCCGGCCTAAAGATAACCCAAGGCTCCACGAAGGGTCACTTTTAAATAGTAGCTTTAATACCACCAGTCATTTCAGAAGTATTTCCTTCCAGAGCCTGCTTCCATCCCTGCTGGCGTGCCAAGCCTGTCCAACAATGGCAAGCCCACTAAAGAGATGAAAGCCCAGAGGAGATGGAAGGAGTCCCAGAGGGGAACAGACAGCTCCTAACATGCTAGGATTCTCTTCTGTGATTCTACATGTGCTCACGTTCGGACTACTAAGAAATAACCCAGCAAAGAGACAGCTTGGAGATCTACTGACAATCACTGTGGATGAAAGGGCACACATAAAAATGAAACAAAATCGTGTAATTCAATGTCTCCCCTTTCCAAAGCTGAGGCAGCATAAACTGTGGGTGGCTACCATCCAGGAGTTTTTTAAGAAAGGCTTTTTCTCCAAAAGAAAACTTATGCCGCTCCATCTATTGGACCACTGTTTGGCTGAACAAGGAGAACTATATGGAGTCTTCAGCACATACTGTACGTACACAGCCACCATGGCCACCCACTAACCACACAAGTGCCAAGTGGAACACCTCAGAAGCCTGCTGCTTTTCTCTCCCTTTTAAGTAGGGCCGAAGTTCCCAAGATCTTCCTAAGAACCGTTTAGATCTGCTCAGCACCTCACCTGTCCACCACCGAAAGAGTCCTCCTTGTCCTAACATGGCAGTTGGCCAGGGGCTGGTGCATAAGGGACAGGTGCTCAGTGGGCTATTTTCAGTTGCTATCAGCTCCATCAGGAGCTGCACATGCTCCGAAGGCAGGCAAGTTTTGGTTCTGTTTCAAACTCCAGGCAGCCAAGCGACATACACCTTTCACAGCTGCCAGAGCAACCAGCTGCCCAGTGCTCCTCCCAAGACAAGAGCCACAAGAAAACAGTGTAACCTGGCCAGCCAGCATGCCAGCGAGCAAGCTGTACCTCTCATGTCACTGCCTGGGTTATTCTGAGCTGGGCTTATTGACACTCCATGGCAACACAGGAACAAAGGACCAGCTAGAGGGATTTAAGTGTCTTGCAAAAGTTGTTAGAAAAGTCACCAGCTCCGGGCTTCTGTTTTCATAATAAAACCAGCAGTGGAATTATTATTAGATTATTTTTGCTTGCTACTGTTATTATTATGTGTGAGCTACCAGTAATAAAGTTCCACTCTTTCAACTAAGGTTTTGCTTGGCTTTGTTTTTTTTTTTTCTTTTTTGCCACCATTTGGGTGGTATAGTTGGGGAGCCTTTAAAAACGCAGCACACGGGTCTGCCTGCTCCCACACTGCAGGAGGACTAGTTTTTTTCATCCATTCATCTGCCACACTCTCTGGTGCACTTCACCACTCTTTGAACATGCACAGATTGCCTTTGGGAGAGATATAAGACAAATGCCCTAGTCCAGGCTGTAGGCCACAAATTGATTACTTGAGGATTGTTCGGCTTACCTGTGGTGTCCGATATCTTGAAAAGTAAGCTTGGACGTTTTCTTTTGCTTATCAGCTTTTGTTAGCGTTTGTATATTTAATGTACGGCCCGAGACAACTCTTATTCTTCCATATGGCAGGAAAGGAAAAAGGCTGGGCACCCCTGCCCTCATCGCTAGCCTGGGCTTCCGCCTGTTTGAAGGCCTCAGCTTTCCAGCCTCCTCCCCTCTCATGACTTCGTGTCCCTGTAGTGTCACTTCTCCGGGCTCCCTCCTTTTGCTGGCAACACCATTCTTTTCTTCTTCCTTTACTGGTCCAATGCCTGTTCATCCTTCCAAGTTCAGCTGCCCTGACCGCTGTCTCCCATCCCAGCCCGGTGGAGGCTGAAGCCTGTCCTGTCCATGCTCTTCACACTACGTGACAAACCTTTGCCTTATCCGACTGGACGGTGACTCCCGGACAGCAAGAACCACATCTTACTTGCGTTTGCATCACCAGTGTCCCCCAGTGCTGCCAATTGGTGCACATGCTAACTTATTCATTGGGAGAATGTCAGACTGTTTTTATAACTGATTCTCTTTTCCCAAACTCAGAATAATTTTTCTGAAAGGGCATGTATGCTATCTTATTGTCACCTCAGCCCAGATCAATCCCTCTGTCCCTTATCATATCATCTCTTATATATGTATCACAATAATTATTATTGTAGCTGACACTACTTATTCATTTGTCAAATATCTCAAAGATTTATTGAGCACCAACTACATACCAGGCAGTGTCTTAGACACTAGGGATAACACAGTGAACACCATCAAGTTCTGGCCTCTCACACGCTAGGATTTGCCAGGCACCAGAGGCTTTGCATGGAGTCCTGCCAACCCAGGCAAGCCGGGTACTTCCCTGTCACCATCACACTACATACAAACAGGCAGAGGGATGAAGTGTCATATGCACAGACCCAGTGGAAAAGAGAACACTGCCTCCTTCCCGAGAAAGGCTTCATTCCAACGCACGGTCAAAAGCTTTCCCTTCAGAAGACAATTCTTTGACTTTGACCAACACCAACTGACAGTCAGAAATTATCCTAACCCTTGGCAAAACGGAAATTGTGACACATATGAACTGGGACATGAAATTAAAAATAAATAGAAGTCATGACTGGAACTCTACAGGGCATTTTGCAGTATTTTATATACACAGTGTGTGTGTCTGTGTGTAGACATGTATAAATAATATACACAGGGTACACAGGGCGGCCATAAAATTCAATGTGATTTTAATTTGCATACTATTTTAAACTGCCCATGAACTTTATGGCCGTCGTGTGTGTGTGTGTGTGTGTGTGTGCACGTGTGTGTGTGTGTGTGTGCACGTGTGTGTGTGTGGAACAGGAGTCAAATCCTGAGCTACCAGACTGTGATACTTTTTCCTATCTATTCTTTTAATTTTCCTGAATGAATGTCTGGTTTTCTGGGTACTTTTTTTTTTCATGTAGGTACCAAACTTTAGAAGGCAAAACAAATGCCATAAAAAATAAGAGGAAGAGGCTACCCTCACCCCCTAAAAATCACCAGGTGAATAGAAAAATATAGGCAGATGATTTTTTAAGGTGAATGTCACCCACACCTCCACAAAAGGAATTTCTCTCCTTCTTTTTCCTTCCCTCCTTCCCACATTCCCCACATGGACACATCCTCAGGCAAGTCCCTGTTCTGTTCTACCCGTAAGAAAGAATTAAGCACAGCATTATTGAGGCTCTAGCAGACGCCCTGCTTGCATGGCTCAGGTTCAGCTGATCAGTCTGTCCACAGCTGTTCGGGTGCTGTGACCAAGGCAGACAAGGTACAAACGCAAACTTCCCTCCTCTTGCCAGATCACCAGCGTGGAGAGAGGATGGCCAGGCTGCGTGAACTTGTGAAAAAATAAAAGGTCCTAGGCCAGCTTTGTTGGAGAAGATACCACATGACCTATGGTCAGGTGTCAGAGCTTTCACCTGGGCCAGCAGGAACTTCGAGGCAATGAAGTCTTGGGAGCAGACTGTTGCTGTCTTTTTTAAACTATGGGTTATGACCCATTAGTGAGTAGTGAAATCAATTCAAAGGTTTTTATCTGTCCTTTCAAGTGAAATAAAACTGAAAAGAATTAAAAAAAGAAAAGAAAAGAAATAGGAGCACATCAAACATAGTAAGAGTAATTACTGTTTCATGAAATTTTCATTTCAGATGTGTGTGGGCCCCATATAGGCACTGGGTCCCACTCTAAAATGTTGCTTGCTGTGAGTCACAGTCAAAAGTTTAAATGCCACCCCACCTGTGTCTTACACTATCTTCAAATGACATGAGTTCTGAGTCACTATGGCTATTAGGAATAATCATTATCTATGGAAGCTTGCCTGAGGTCATCCTGGGCTGTAGAGGAAAGTTCCAGAGAATAGCTTGCAGTGTTTTAAGAGTTACATATTAATTTTTAAATGTACTTCGTTTTCCCTGGCATTTTCTTTTTCAAGACTGAAAGTTGCATGCATAACATTCCTATAAACCCCTTCCTTTACTCAGTTTTCCATACAGAGGAGAAGGCCCCCATCTTCTCACTCTTGAGACTTGTCTTTCTAAGAGAAAGCTTAGAAGCTTTTGCACTGTACAACTTACTGTTGACCACAAATAAATCATTTCATGAGACTGGCTATTGGACTTGTTTTTCCATCTGTTCAATATTTGACTTTATTTATTGAATTTTTAGAGTCCTCCCGCACTCCACTGCTACTCACACCCCTTTTGTACCATCCACTTAAAAAAAAAAAAAAGGATGTGGCTCCACTACCCATGACTGAAACAAACATTTCCCAGGAAGGAAAGGCTAATAGGAAGCTTTGTCACAGCTCACCTGGCATCAACTAATACACGCTCATTTTGTTATATAAGAAAATTTAGAAACAATGTCTTAAAAATGTGCAACTTCATCAGATGTTTACATTGTAGGTCCTAGCACTGGTAAATAGTTCAGTATACATTTCATCTAGCTCTGTCTCTAAAAAGTCTCTTATTTGGGTGGCACCTGTGGCTCAAAGGAGTAGGGCACCAGCCCCATATACCAGAGGTGGCAGGTTCAAACCCAGGCCCAGCCAAAAACTGAAGAAAAAAAAAAAGTCTCTTATTTGATGATATATCAAAGAAAAAGATAATTATTCTGAACAAAAGGGGTAACTTACAGTAATGAGAAATGAGAGCACAAAATAATACTAAGACATTTCTATTACATTCAATCACCCCTTGAAGAACTGCCTAAATCATTAATAATGAGAAATTCAGAGACAGGCTTATTCTATTCCTACCCCCAGTGGCAAAGAGGGGCATCTGTGTGGACCCTAACAAAAACTCCACTGAAGTTACCTGTCTGAGTGATGAGGGTTTTGGAAATACTAAAATGAAGTCAACTCAGAAAATAATTTAGTACCTACCAATCTTCTCCACAACAGGCCAAAATCTCTTGCAACAAAACTGCCTAAGTCCAGCCTTCCTTACTATAATAAAATTGAACTGTCACTTGCAAATTTAATAAAATGTGGGTTGTCTTAGCTTTGAAGGCTTTCCAAAGAAGTAATATTCCATTTTAACTATTGGTGTCATAGTCTTCACCTGCAAATGTGTACAGAGACGAAAGAAGAGCCAAACGTGGAGATTCCACCTCCACCCTGGTGGAATAATAGTGGTATTAGAGCATGATTAGTCTTATTAATGAGAAGGAAAGGGAAGGCTACACAGGTAATTAAGACTTAAGTGCTCTTCTCTATGAGAGCAAATAAAACTCTTCCTGCAGCTACAGTTGTATATATAATGAACATGAGAAATTATTACTGGTAGGAGAGACGAGAGAAGTAAGAAACCTAAACCCAGATGAAGGGGCCGCGTCTGCTGCTGTCACGAGCTCTCTCCTCACTCTCTCTAATAGGCTGGGTTGAGATGGATTCTAGCATGCACCAGACAGTATATGTATCCGTGGATGTAGCTAATTTAGAGCACACAGACAAAAGAGCAAAATTTGGAAGAGGATGGGTAATCACTGAAGTTCTTGGACAAGATTCCTCAAAGTCTATCATGCCTTTTGTGGGCTGAGTAACCTTGAGCAAGAGCTTTAACCACTCCCAAAGCACATCCAGAAAAACCTGTCTCATTAGGGTAATTGTGAAGATTATGTGAAATAATGCATAAAAGCAGTTACCCCAACACCTGGCACATATTACATACTCGCTAAATATTACCTATAATCATCAAAGAGGCAGTTACGACAGGCAGGATTTTCCTAACTTATTTAGCAAAAAAATCTTTTTTGTCCAGGGCATTCAAGGCTCCACAGAACTTGAGAAGGGTTCTGAAGTACACTCAAACTCTACCAGAATCACTGTTTTGAACCTATTAGTTTAAATGCTAGCACAAGTTCTAATAAATCTTTGAGAGACATCTGGGAGACAAAAGCGTAAAAGCTGTTGGTTTTTATGGTAGACTAAGAAGAGTACACTACCAAATAAAATATCTTAAAACAAAATCTCTATGACTCTCTTATTTATGCCCCAAGAATGAGGGCCACAATTAATAAGATGCCCTAGCCGCTTCGTAAACATCAAATAGGGGTCTCTTTCCTTTTAAATTTGGTGATCCAAAAATCAGCCCCAGACAAGCGATACTGTCATCATCTGACCTGTTATTCACCTGTTTTGTTAAATATTTGTACTTCACATTTACTTCATAACTAACGTTGACTATATTAGAGTGTATAATGTTGAGTGTATTAGAAACAAATAGTTTCGGGTGGCGCCTATGGCTCAGTGGGTAGGGCACCGGCCCCATATACCGAGGGTGGCCAGTTCGAACCCAGCCCCGGCCAAACTGCAACAAAAAATAGCTGGGCATTGTGGTGGGCATCTATAGTCCCAGCTTCTCAGGAGGCTGAGGCAAGAGAATCGCCTTAGCCCGGTAGTTGGAGGTTGCTGTGAGCTGTGACGCTACAGCACTTTACCAAGGTTGTTAAAGTGAGACTGTCTCTAAAAAAAAAAAAAAGAAAGAAAAAAAAAAAACAAGAAACAAATAGTTTCTCAGTGGATTTCTGAATTCGCAGTAAAAATGTAAAAACCACGTGCCTTCCATAGAATGTTTATACATGTATATATGCGTGTGTGTGCGCCTTTTTTATTAAATCAGGGAGCTGAGTGACAGAGGGCAAATAGCATTAATGCAACTGCTCTTCTGGTGAGAGCACTGTAGGTTGTAGCACTCACTGGATATTCTATCTTTTAAAAAATACCAATTATAACAAAGGACGCCATGCTCTCTTCCACACTTATAAACATACTGTGTGATGGTATATCAAATAGTAAAATTTTGGTGGCAATTCATTTCCATTTTAGCCCAAACTAAATGGTTTCATGATGTGTGTTCACTGTAGCATTAAGAGGTCATTGCTGGATCCTTGGATGGTTTACGAGCTGAAAGCAGGAGCACACAACCAATGGCATGGTTGTCAACACTGACCCACAGACAGCTTTTTATCCTCTCTCTTCTTCCCATTCTTTCTCCAACTCCTTCTCTCTTCATACTATATTTCTATTTCTAATTCTCTTCCAAGCTCTTTTATTTTCTATCTTGCCTACACCACTGGTCCACTCATGCTATCAACAGAAAACCAAAGGAACTACTTAATACCACACAGAACTTATATGGTACCTAGGGGAAAGAGTGCAAAATTTGGACTGTAGTCCTCAACGATCTTAATATTTTCAAATACTTATATTATTTAACAATTTAAGAGAAGGGGAAAGTCCTAGAATTTACCTATTACAAATGGCTCCAGAAATTGCCAAGTGTCTCCTGGGAGGTAAAATCAGCCCCAATTGAAAACCACCGTTAACTCATTAAATCCTTCCAGCTTTAATAAAAACCTATTTCCTCTTATTAATTCCTTCAACACTGCCACACAGGATCCGTCTTCCACACCTTCTTGGCACTAACTGACACAACTGCCGTATTATCGGCGTATCTTTAACAATATTGCTTAGAGCAGAATCTAGTGCCTACCTAGACTCTAGATATAATAAAAATAAAATGGATACCACCAAACGCAATTCTAAAAGAAAGAGGTGAAATTTACATTTGTAAAATTTGTTAATTTTTAAAATTGTTTTCAAAATCCAATTTGTACTTTATACTTAGAGAATATTTCAAACTCTTGATTAGCCACATTGCAAATGCTAAATGTGACTAGTGGCTAGGACAATGGAGATAAGTATAATTTATGTAAATAAATATGGAAAAGAAGTAAAAAAAGATCAAATATTATAAACCTTATAGATAATTAGATTCCTAGTATTTTAAGCACTGGTTTTTCCATAGTATTGATGATTCTAACTTGTCAAATCATCTGCATCCTTGGAAACTCATTCCTTATACAAGGTAAACCATTTATACCCCAAAGAGCCTGAAACAGGGACATTCGTCTTACTGTTAAATCTGATCATAACAAGGTTGACATTCACACTATAAGCACCACCCTTCATGCAAGAACCCTTGTAAAATAAAGTTGGCATTACTCATTACACAATAGCAATGAGATATATATGTTTTATGTTTTATATGCCTAGAAAAACACATACCAACATGTCAAAAGCACTTCCTACATGTAAGTGCAGGTAATTATGAGTAACTTTTATTACCTTTCCCCACAAGTTTTGACTGCCCCACTGAGCATCCATTTACACGTATAATCTCTGTATAATTCATCGAACCTAGCATCTAGGGCTATCATACATAAAAACATGAAGTATGCCTCATACTGTCTTTTTTTAAATACTGTCTTAATTATACTAAATTTTTCAAAAATATAACTAGTATATAAATCCAGGGCCAATAGTTCTCTGTTTTCTTGAGATTAACCAAGAAAATTTGTTCTCCAATTCAGAAAATGCACTCACCGAAGGTAAGACTATAATGACAATTAAGCCACCAATATGTGTTTCTGAAGATGTCAGAGTATTACCTATTTAGTGCAAACGTGTACTACTTCATGTGTGAATGAATGTATCACATTTATTTACATATATTGTTTTATTGTTAATTATAAAATTTTACCTTTATTTCTCCTTCATATTTATTTCAGGTAGGAAATTACATTGAATTTTCTAAAAATATAATGTAAAAATTAAGACAAAGTATGTAGAAGATTTTTACTTTAAAATAGTCAAGGGGATTACCCAATATTTATTATGAAAAGTATGTGTTCAATCTGATATAATTAAGAACTAGTTTACACTAAGCCAAACAATATATACTATAATTATCCTAACCCAAGTAGCTGTGAGTCACTTACCTTCCATACTTGGGGAAGGGAAAGCAATCACCATTAGCATGGGAAGAATCATTACTCCATCTACCATTGTACAACTGTGGAATGAAAAGAAGAGATGTAAGTGAAACAAAAAAATCTAACAGCAGGATGACAAATTCAATTGAGCATACCATCTTCACACTGCCATTCCAGGCCCTCCTTACAAACACTCCCCAACCTGTACACTGCCTTCTTTATTATTTACTTCATTTAACATGTACCCTTTTTATGAATCTAAACATATCATCACTGACTGGTAGCCACTCTAAGTCTACTTTTTCACAATCTACTCTTGTGAAAAACTCAATAAGAAAATGAAAAACTTTTACTTTTAAGTCTAGGCACTCCTAAAAGGTTTGAAGTTTGAATTTATTTCATCCTATTGAATGAACAACTGGCACTAAATTAAAAACCCTGAGAAATATCAACAGACTGTTTTAACATGATGTTGGAGATTAAGTGATTGAATATATTTGAGCCTTACTTCTCCTTTAAAAGGGTTAGAGGTGGAGCAACCTATATCCTCATATAGCTCCAAGACAAAAAAAAAGAACAAGAAATAAATACAAAAAAGAAAAGGTATACCACATCTATGGCAAAGCAAAACATTTCTACATTAACCTCAAATTTAACAATGGATAGATACAACTAAGACAGGAAGACTTTTTAAATAAGAAATCATGTAAATCTATAGAATATGAAACTATCACTTAGAGAAAATAAGATATTTGATCTAAATTCCAAGTGGGTATTGGCCTAAAACTACATTAGTAGAAGCTCAATTTTCTGAGTTAAAGTGGAAATAATAAAGAACTCTTCCATTTGAATAATTTCTGCAAAATATGAAGAATATAATGGGAGTTTAGTTTGTTGCAATTTTCTGGATGGTAAAATAAAGTGGTAAGATCCAGTTTTAAAAGAGCAAAAGTCTAATGCTATCTAACTTGTTTGGAGCATTCATTTTCTAACTTTTCTTCTCAAAATCAATTTTGCATTGGTGTTCTGTTTACTACCCCCATCCCCATCACGTCTCACTACCCATCATTCAACTTATTTGTCCTATTTCCATAGTTACATTTCAGCTTATCTCTCCTGTAATAGCAATATACCTTCTTTTCATATTTTTAAAAGTATATGAAACTTAGCCAGTGGAGGTGGCTCACGCCTGTAATCCTAGGACTCTGGGAAGCCAAGGTGGGTAGATTGCCTGAGCTCAGGGGTTTGAGACCAGCCTGAGCCAGAGAAAGACCCCATCTCTACTAAAAATAGAAAAACTGGCTGGATATTGAGATAGGTGCTGATAGTCCCAGCTACGTGGGAGGCTGAGGTAAGAGGATCGCTTGAGCCCAAAAGTTGCAGGTTGCTGTGAACTATGACGCCATAACACTCAACCCCAGGGCAACTGAGAATCTATCTCAAAAAAAGAAAAAAAAGTCCATGAAACTTGACCAAACCCCTTTTACGGGTGTTGTTGTTATTATCATTACCACATCAACATAGATCTTTTCTACAGTGGACTGTTGTGGGGACATACAAATCCCTCATCGTGGTGCATTGGGACCAGTGCCTGCCTCCTCCAACACATCTCTGGGCCTATTGGCATAGCTGTGCAGTTAGTTCTGCTTCAACTGCCCAGGCCTCTACTCTACCCCTCTGCTACCCCATGTCCTTCTCCTTTCATGCAGGATCTAGCTTGAAGCAAGCACTTGGTGAAACACATCTCCATGAGCAGTGACTTCAGCCCCCTAGCACTGGTCTACACCACTCTGAATCATAACCATGTGTCTACAGTAGTCTCAAGCACTAGCCCACTCAGCTCCAAAACTGATAGGCACTTCCAAGGGTCACGTAAGGGTCATTCATCGAGCTGTGGAATCAAAGTATCAAAATTTCTTTTTCATAAATATGTTTCAATATAATAAAGTAGTAAATAATCTGAGCCTTACTTTTGTCTCTCTGTTCCTTATATAGTCTATTGACTATCGGTCAGAAAGAGTAGGAAAGAAGGTTATCAGTCAGAAAGAAGGTATCAGTCAGAAAGAGTAGGAAAGGGTAGACATGATTAGAATATGGACATGTACTGTAGTTTTGGGGGCCCATTTGGCTAGTTATAATGAAATGAGCCTTCCCCAAATGACAAGTGCTCTAAAACCATTAAAGAAATTAGAGCTTGAATATATTAAGGCAGGCACCAGAGAAGAGTAAGAAATGACAGGCCTGACCCTGCCTATTCTAGTGGTTCTACCTTAATCACTTTACTAAAGAAAAGTAATAATACTCAGTTCAATCTGACATGAAGCAGTCTCTTCAAATTCAAAATTTAAAAATACCTGAAAAATTTGCATCTACTGTTTATATAAGAAACATCATCCTGAGTGCCTAGAGATTTCCATTAATAATAGGATGCTATCACCATTAGCAATAGTGCAGATATTTTGTCTTTCATTTTTTAATTATTAAAATTAAAATTTTTATTTTTAATCATTTTATGTGTGTCTTATAATAGTACTTTTTATTTTATATAAGACATATAACCAACTTATATGTTGAGGGTACACCAAAAAACTTAATTGATATGTCAACAAAAGCCATTGAAAACCATTGGACTAAACTATTTCTCATCTGAGTCTTTTACCTTTGAACTCCCAGTCTTTCATTCATTAATTTATTCATCCATTCAAAATCTACTGAGAGCCTACTATGTATTATACGTTAGAAACCTAAAATGAGGAAGACACATAAATGTTGTCTTTGCTATCATGGAACTTACAAATAATGAAAGAATCGTCCAAAAACGTGCATGAATAAAAACCGAATTAAGTATTTGGAAGGAACATAGGGAAAACAACTCTGTTAACGAAACAACCTGAAGTTTTCTGGAGGACAAGGGAGGGTCCATGGGGAGGTAACATCTGAAAAGGAACCAGGAAACCAAAGGATTTATAGGAGGTACTAGGGAAAGGCGCACGCAGGACATAAGACATGGACATTCAACGGAAAAGGCATAATTTTTCAGCTTCTTTAGAGGCTCTGTGGCCAGGGCAAGCAGGGTGTGTAATAAGGCTTAACAGCGTACAGCACAATCAAACAAAACACCAGCATGGCCAGGACACAAAGAGCATGAAAGAGTTTTAAGAAATTGGGGAATACTCCAGAAGCTTGGGGGGTAGGGGGTGGGGGAATAGGGCACTCTATGCCCACTACCCACTCCCATGAAGCCCACTTGGTCCTCACCACTATCTCTTAGTTCCTTTAGTCGTCACCGTCCATTCTTCCAGTGACTGGAACCAGCCTACTCCCTGTCTACCTCCAGACCTTCCTGCATGAAGTCCGCTGTGATGGGCCTTTCCTTCCAGAAGCCTGACTAAACCCTTAAATCCCCATTTCTCACTCTCATATCTCACTTTGCTAAGGATTACTCATAGAAATAATCATGATTAATAATCACACATGTATATTCATACCTGGGTATGCTTTTGAACCTGTCTCTCTCACTAGACTGCAAACTCCATGGTAGCAAAATCTATAGTCTATCTTGTTCATCACTGCCTGAGCCAAGTAGGTGCACATTTAATATCTGTTTAGTTAGATTTCCCCTGAATTAATCAGCTCAATTTATGTTTAAATTCTAAAGAATTAGCCGCCCTCCCTCACCTTTCCACCACATACATACCCACAAAGGAATGGCAAGATGAAAAGATTTACCACCTCCATAACTTTAATCTGCAATTTAGTTCACTTAATAGCAAAAGCTATCAGTCAACAAGCTTTAAAATCAAGAATGCTGTAATTATTTAAAAAAGAAAATCTAAGAAACAATCACCACTGACCTATTTGCCACATCTCAAAGCCAGAAAAAGCCCATGCCCCAAGTACCCATTAACAATAGTTTATCACTGTACAAGCAAAATTAAAACGCCCATTCAGGCTCATAAATAGAAAACAGAAAAAGAATTATAAATTCAGTCCCCTGAGCGAATCTCCTTAAAGATAGCTCAAAAGCTGCCAAAAATCTTTGGGAAAAAAGTCACTATCACTTACTGCCTGCCATCTTGTTCAAGGTGTGAACAATTAATTGACCAGTAAATTCAGCTATTAAAAATAGCACTCCAAGGTGGCGCCTGTGGCTCAGTGAGTAGGGCACCGGCCCCATATACAGAGGGTGGTGGGTCAAACTCGGCCCTGGCCCAACTGCAACAACAACAACAACAAAAAAGCCAGGCATTGTGGGGGCACCTATAGTCCCAGCTACTTGGGAGGCTGAGGCAAGAGAACCACCTAAGCCCAAGAGCTGGAGGTTGCTGTGAGCTATGACTCTACAACACTCTCGAGGGTAACAAAGTGAGACTCTGTCTCAAAAAAAAAAAAAAAAAAAAAAAAAAAAAAAAAAACAACGATAAATGGAAACTAAAAAAAATTTGAGCAAGGAGAATGTTTTTAAATTTCTTGCCAAAATTTTATGAAAAAAAATAAT
>CAUYPK010095210.1:0-65313 GCA_963574355.1 Loris lydekkerianus | reverse complement strand
TAAAAATATATACCCAAAACAATTACAATAATTGAGGAATCAGTAGGTTAAATGCTTTTCAATATTTATTGCTAAAGAAAAACTGTAAACTAGCAACAACAACTTTAAAACTTTAAATAAAGTGCAGAAAACCGTAGCTTTAACAGGTAATCAAGCTAAATCACAATCACCGAATCAAATAACCTGTATGACCTGAGTATAAGCCGAGTTCAGGTTTTTCGGCACACATTTTGTGCTGAAAAAACTCGGCTTATACTAGAGTATATAGGTAGCTCTTTTATATTTTATTCCCATATTTATTTTATCAAAGTAGAACTATCTGGCACTTACCACATCCTCAAAAGCAAGAGATTATAAAGTTTATCTTCAGTATTGTTTCGTGGTACAGCCATAAGAAAAGGCTGACCAAAAAGTGAAGACCCAGTATGGTGGGTATAACTTGAGTGTCTGAATTTTTCTCTTAGGCAAACAGGAATAATCACATGCTCTGTATCTTCTGTCCTATTGATATTAATTTCAAACCTACAAGGACAAAACTGATCATAAACTTTCAAAATAAAATAACATAATTTTATGTTATTTCTTTTAATTATTTTCTCAAGTGATGTTTTACACAATGGATTTTATACTTACACATAAATATCATCCCGTTCCATAATACTACTAAGGTTTTCATCCATGGCGAATATTCTGTGAAATCTGTGATTGTATATATCAGTAACTATCATCTGAAAGGAAATAGATTTTTATTAAGCTGGTTTCAGAACACTAGAAAACTCAACATCAGTCTATACAGTCCAGCCCCAAACAACTCACCTTATCTGCAGGAACACCTGACAAGGCAGACAGTGCTGCACACAGATCTAGTATGTTTCCAATTTTGGGGACAACCACTTTGTACTAAAAAAGAAAAAAAAAAACTTTAGTAAGTTTATTACTTTGGAAAAAATATTCAGTAGTGAGAATGGCCTTGTGGTCGCTTCCTACATTCATCTGGCTTTTGGCCCCAGTGTCTGTCTCCAACCTTGCCACCATCCTGGGTGACAACGTCCACATGGATGATTTATTCTAGTCTTACTGTAACTTGGCTCCTCAGTTCAAAGATATACATTTGCATTCAACTGTAGTCAACTTCCTAGACCGGGAGGACCTTCTTCCTTCTGGAAATTCATTCTTATATTTTTGCTTCCACTGAGATTTTAGTCTCTCCCTCTTTCCAGCTCCCTACTAACTCCTTGTCCTTCCATGCAAGCTCACCCAGGCATGCGCCTCCTCACTTCAACTGCTCCACACAGAACCTCTGACATCTTGGTTCTCAGTTCTAGTCACTCCTGCTATTTACTTCTGTTTATTCAGAGCTGCTCAGATATGCTGGAGAGAATTTTCCATCTTTAGAGGACAGTGTGCTACAAATTTACAGCACCCAGCCTCACTCACTGACCCTTCAACACAAAACAGCTCTGTGTGTCTACACATTTGCTTAATCTCTCATGTCTAATACGATTTAAAAATCTCTATCTAAAAGGCTTCCTATTATACTACTTCTCCCTTTGTATCAGCAGAACACCCACTTTACTAAGAAAGCAGAAACTATTTTATGGAAAAATTTCCAACTTCCTACACCCCTACAAACTTTTTTGAAACCATACAAGTTCTTTTCTCTCTCTTTAAAAACACATGAAAAGATAGGTGTTTCTCTTCCCAGTCAAGGATCCCATCTCATTCTGCGGTCTCTGGGGCCTAACCCCAGCTATTCTTTCTTCTATTTTATCTCAACTATTTTGCATAAGCATTAGACTATCTACAGGTCTCTCAAAAAACAAAACAAAATAGTCTCTCACTGCTCTAGTAATTCCTCTCCAACTAATCCCCCCCCCTTCACAAATAACTTGGTTAACAGCTATACTATCATAAATTCCTTACCTCCCATTGACTTCTCAATCCACCTCCTAGCTTTTGTCTTCAACACTTTAAATTTAACCTGTTTCCAAGGTTACTGCTACTGCTACACAACTTAATCTTTACCAGTCCTTAGTGGTAGGTTACTCTTTGTATTCATTCTGTGTTCTCCTGTAACACTCTGTAAAAGCACTTTTCACACTACATGACAAGCTTCTCCAACAACGACTAGAAACACCATTGTATTTCCAGCACCTTGCATGGTAGGAAAGCCTAACACATATTACATATTCAATATAATTATTAATAAACGTCAATGTTTGTTAGTCTAACTTTGATGATGAGAAAACTCATCAAACAGACCGACTCAGCTTATTTCACTTTCCTTCCCTACTAGTTAAAGCACAGTGTTAATGAGACTATCATTTTGTAATCGAGTTGTTACTGCTTTTAAGTGGGAGGAAAAAACCACAAACAACCCCATTTCTCTGTTCTAACCATGGCTCTAACCTCTAGAAATCTTGATCACCATGTGAGAAAAATGGCAATTCAATAAAATGCATGCTCCTGGAAAAATAATTTAAAGCCAGTTTACTGAACATTTAGTACCTATGCCTTATGGACTTCTGGGTATCCCCAAAAGTCCCCATACATAAGGAAAGGGGGAAATTATAGTGAAATGTACCTGAAATATATACAAAATATCTTTTTCATGTCTGCTACCTCTGTGTAAAATTTTGTAATGAATACTTTGTAAATCAAAGTATACTGAGCTACAATCCCCCATTTTCCCTATGTATGGCGACTTTAGGGACACCCTGGAACATATTGTAACTTAATGCAACCTGCCCCTACATAAGTCTTTAACAAATGCATCTACACTTATTTTTTATTGCAGTGAACTTTTACTTGCCGTGCTCATATACTCTCGTTTACTGCACTCTATTCACTGGCATACGTCTGCAAAGTTACAAGCTAGAGAGCTAAGGGTATAGTTTAGCACTACTGTAGTTCTCTCCATTGAAAAGAAGACTGACAATTCTGTATTTACAAGAAAGTGAATGACTGAATATCTAAAGGATATTGTTTCAGAAATGTCCACACATATTCCCCAGCCAGAAGTAAAAGCAGACTTTGACTTGCCTTGCTCACATCAAGGCTAGTATTCAGCAACTACCCAATGAAATACTAACACGGGGATCACATTCAATGAGTTGATGAAAGGAAACGAAGCAAAGGCACCTGAAATGGCTGCAGTTTGCACAACTGAGTGCATGACTAGTCTCTGCTAGAGTTCAAATACTTGAATGAAAGGACCATATTTTTATAAACATTATACATATCCTGCTCTTGCTGACAGTAAGCCTAAACACTTTCCTCAATGAATGGTGAGGTTGTAATTTTGTTCTAAGCATAACTTTCATATAAATTTCATGACTATTATGCACTAATAAATTGAACTATTTGGCTAAAGATTTATACAAAATAATCTTCTAAAATAAGAATCCTATCCTATCCTATCTGAACACAGCTTTATACGTGGTAGGTGCCCAATAAATACTTAGTAAATAAAATTTTTGAATACTTCTCCATCATATATATATATATCTATCTCCATCTATATAGTACAAAGGTTAGAAATGCAAAGATTTACATGTCTTCAAAGAACTCATGGTCTAGGGAGAAAGGATTAAGTCAAAGATCATAATAAAATTTGGTAAGTTTAAGAATTCAGGGGAACAGAGGTAGAAGCAGCCTACATTTGCTGAGGTGGGTCAGGTGTCATAAAAAGACTAATTTAAAAAGAAGAAAGAAAATATACTGTTTCACCCACAAATGTGAAATTATCCAATTAAGTATGCACTAGGCGATGGAATTAGGCAGACAATCAAACTAAGGCCCAGCACAGGGCTTTTGCATAGAATAAGCAAAATGTGATACTTCAGAGTGTTAAAAGTTAGAGAACATTCCCGAACCAAGTATTTTGGTTAAGAGAATTTATCCTAAGTTCTTAAAATGCCTAAACATGGCTGGTTGTGGGGGCTCACACTTATAATCCCAGCACTCTTGGAGGCCAAGATGGGTGGACTGCTTGAGCTCAGGAGATTGAGGATGTGGATGTGAGACCAGCCTGAGCAAGAGTGAGACCCCATCTCTCCGAAAAATACAAAAACTGAGGCAAGAGGATTGCTTGAGCCCAGGAGTTTGAGGTTGCTGTGAACTATGATGCCACTGTCCTCTACTAAGGGCAACAAAGTGAAACTTTGTCTTAAAAAAACAAACAAAAAAGATGTCTAAACATTGCGGGAATTTAAATATACTATTATTTTATCACATAAATTAAAATGTACAGTATTAATTTAGCTTCCAACAGCCACTAGAAAAAGAAATTATAATTAACATTAAAATTAGAGTTAGAAAATTTCTTAAGTGTAGTTACTCTATAAAATCTCTTACACAAATAAATACTATCATCGAATTGCATTTGAAGATTCAACACTAATTTTTATAAAAATAGCATTAGCTGGGGAAATAATCACTACTTACCTGCATAGGCTTAGCAAGCGGATCCATTCTAACTAAATAAACTTCCAAGGTTCGTTCTTTTTTCATGGGCAATGGAAGTGTCAAGTAACAAAAAGGATCAAATGTTACAGAAATCTTAGCACACTCAGGACAAACTAAAGTTGATTTGAAAAGGCCATGAAATATATCTACTATGATAGAATCATTTCGTTTTAAATGATTTTCCCAGGCTTCTTCTGCAACCACCTACAAGGATAATAAACACAAATTACAAAGAGGCTTCATAAAATTATAGCAATGGTTGACAATATTATCGTTCAATTTACCTTATCTGGTCTTCCATCAGCATCTTTTAGTTGTATATATGGTTTTTTCCTAATTCTATTCAAATCCTCATGTAATCCATCTAACAGGAAAGCTAATAGTTCTTGACAGTCTTGCTGCTGATATCCAGAGAACTGAGGTGCAAAACGTCCTACTTGTGTCTGTAAGAAAAGTAAAAACTATAAAATCAGTGTGAGGAGAAGCAGCATTGATTTTTTAAAAAATGTACAGTTAATCTTTGTTATTCACGAATTCCACATTCGTGGATATGTTCAGAGCAGTAAGAAAATGTGAGTCACCCAAGGTACACGTTCCCAGGTGACTCTGCCGCCCTCTTTCAGCTCTCCTGCTAACTATAAACAAGCGTCCTTTTGCAGTTTATTTAGTGCTTGGTGTTCACATTTTGTGCTTTGTGGTGGTAATTTCAGCATTTCAAACAGCCCTCAGCACAGTGCTGAAGTGCTAGGTGCTGCTCCCAGGCACAAGATGGCTGCAATGTGCCTTATGGAGGAAAAAGATGGGTGGTGAAATGAGCTTCATTATGACATGAATTACAGTGCTATTGGCCTTGAATTCAAAGTTAAGGACTTAATAATATATTTAGTAGGTGCCTTTAAACAGAAACACACATAAAACAAACTTATGCACTGAGTGGCTGATGAAAATGTTGTGACCAGAGGCTTGGAGGAATCAAAACCTATTAATTTCCTAGGAGCGATAGCTCAGTGTTTTCCTTACTTTTGTGTTTGTGGTAACTTCATGGAACACTGCTGTGAAAAACAAGAACTGACTCTACATAGAGACAGTAGGAAATATCTGAGTTGTACTTTGTCTGGCATTCCCAGTAAGCCCCACTCAGCAAAGTTCATCTGTGGCAAAACCATTAACACATGTATTAATCTTTGGTTTCAGATTTTGCTGTCATAATTGTTGTTTCACTATTTGTCAAAGGATTTTCCAGATGTTCTTGATTCTTAGGTCTGGGTCTTCCTGATGCCTACTCCTGAAAATGTTTTGAGAGGCAGACAGAATGAGACAGGTTTTCATCCTTGCTGTATTACCACATATAAATAATTACATTATCTAAAAGCATTTTAAAAATGATTACCCATAAAATACAAAAGGAGTGTTCATTTGAGGAAAGAACAAGGAGAAAATAAGATAAAGTTTTGTACAAAGGATGGGAAGCATCAAGACTTAAAATTTAGTGTTTTGACATTTTGCGCTTGGTCACTAGAAAAAAAACTACAAAACTCCCAGTGTTTGTGTAAGTAAAAAGAGGATGATCTATAGCGATCACAGAAATATTCATGTTCATATGTGACTTTCCTAGTTTTTGTGATACTAAGTATTTAACTGATGAGCTGGAAAAGAAATGTAATTATATGAATGAAAAAGTCAGATATTTAAAGCCTATTTACACATAATTTTAAGAGAGAAAAATCTAACAAAATGAAACTATAATTAGAATGATGGGTTTGTTTGCCCTAGTTTGTCCAAAGTTTAGAATGCAAAAAAGATAAATATGGAGTATTCTGACTTGCTGTTTTAAAAATATTTTCTAAAAACATTCTGTTATGTAGTTAACAAAATGCTGCCTACTAGATGCCTTTTAGGAATGCCATTTAAATTACTTATATAAGTAATGGCTTAACTCTGCTTATATTCTTTAAAAGTTTAAAATTTCTCCTAAGTCTCACCTATATACTTAAATTTTTTTAACAACATAAAGCTAAACTTCAGTTCAATTCTTATTTGAATAATAAACCATGTTACTTAAGATATTGATTCTAAGAAATAACCAATTCATAAATATGAATAAAAATAAAGTCTAAGGATTATATTGAAAATACACTTGATATTTACTGCTTATTTTGTAGACTAGTTTCATCTCAGTAATTTTTCAAACTTACAGTGATTCTCCAAATAAGTTCTTAAGAGTTCAATGATATGCACAAATTTACTCCGTTATAGTCACATAAAATACATTCTCATCAATTTTCCAAAGATGTACTGCACTCTAAAACCCATGAAAATGTTCATTGCTATGTCTTTAAAGTCATTCTTTACCTATTGTGTATATTTCAAGCATACATGTCAAATATATTAACAGTAAAGTATAAATGTCTAAACACAACAATTGAATAAGTGAGGTGAATGTTTGATGTGAACATTCTAGATTGTATATAGAGTCAGCACATTGTACCCCATAAATGCAGTTATGTACACAGTTATGATCTAATAAAAAACCATATCAGTGTTCCATACCAGTGTTCCTCAATCTTTTTTTCACTATTCCCTCCCTCCTATTCCCAGATTCTTTTTATACCTTAAAAAAAAAAAAATTAATCAATTGCCCCATACTCCACCTTGAAATTTTATACCATAGATATACTGTGTATCAATTTATGTTTCTTTGGAAGGTCACAGACCACTGTAATAGCTATTATTTTTCATAACCCCTCCCAAGAACCAACTTTCACCTGCTTGGGGGTGATACAGCCTGTGTTAAGAATGCATTTACCACACTAACCTTAAAGGCTCTTGGGGTCACATAGCTGAACTTTCCAGACCACATTTGCTTGATCAGTTCAGCATAAGATTTAGCTATTTCACCTCTCATTCCTAAAGGATTGTCAAAATTCAGTTCTTCTTGGTATTTATCATTGAGGAAATATTCAGTAAGTGGAGGTGTGTTGCTCAAACACTGCAAAGAACAAAATATATTTCAAGTGTAAGTAACCATATCTGCATTTTCCTTAAAAAAATGTTAAAACAGAAAAATTTACTTGCCATATCATATAAAGAAAAATTTTAATGATGGTCTCTTGCACTAATAACTGATCAAAGAAACACTCAAATGATGCACTCAACTATTCATTTCTCAAATTTCCAATCAATTACTTTTAATAAACAAAAATTCTAGTATTTGTTGCTATAAAATCTGTATTAATTTTAACCACAGCAAACTACCTGTTAACTAGGAGATAAGCTCAGAGTTTTCTTTCTTTTACTTGAATGGTAGAAATTATGGATTGTCTGCTCATCCCAGGCACCTGCACTGAGATATAGTGCAAGGGAGAAATTCACTTAGTAGAAGTATTTGCTGCTTCCACTGTTAATTCTTTACTGCAAAAGAGCAGCTTTTAAATCTTTCATTTGGTCAACCATTTTTAGAAGGAACAGTATAGACTGGTTGAGCCTGAGAAAACACACTTTAGTTATGTGAACTCTAGGTAAGTGTGTTCTCACTTCTTCCAGCTCTTCTTTAATATCATAATAATTCAATTTTCCTTTATGGTAAAATAAAAACTATGAGTAATTCTCCAACTCTTTCCCATTCTCAATTAAAGAATTCAGTATTTAAAATAAAACGATGACCGAAGTACAGTTTTCCCACAATATTTTATTTTAAGATGGAGTAATTTTAAGTTAATAATACCATGTAATTTGATCTCAATAGGACCCAATGTTACTTTATCAATTAAATGTCTAGACCATGCAATGGCTAAAACAGACATTCAGTCATAAGTAACATTTTTTTTACGGCAGGAAGATATTTGTCTTGGAGTCATGTGGCAAAGAGCTGTAAGAGAAGCTAGTTGGTAGCGTGTAAAATAGTAGAAACACACTTTTGTCAGAGCCTGAATTTATATCAATAGAAATCAAAGTTTTTCAAAGTTGCTTATACCAATTGCTATTAAGTTAGATAGGTTTAGTAGCTATGAAAGGTTCAGCCTGCTGGATTTATACAGATACAATATGAACTGTAACTATATACCATGTATGTTTAGCTATAAAACTTCAAAATAAGCATATTCAACTTTTACTTAGATTTTTGAAATAGATTATAGGGCTCAATTTTGTGGTTTCAATGATAAATCAACTTATTTTTACTGAAACAATCATAAACATTCCATATTTAGGAATTTTCTACATAATAAAAATATTATCTAAATTGTTAGTCTGGCCCCTGAAGGAAAAAGGGAGAATTTCTTATAATAACACAGAATTGGTTATTAGGTGATTTTTAGGAAATAAAAATATAATATCAACAGTTAAAAATGTTTGGGGTGGGCTATACAGACCTTTGGAGTAAAATAAATGATCATTTTTACCAGTAAAAAAAGTCTTGTACATATGACCCAGAGAAAGGCTCCAGTGCAGGAGGCAGTGAAGGGGGAGGGTACTTCCCTATCTTTCCATTTAACTCCTTTCATCTCTCAACATCTCTCACGATCTTATACTCCTTTTGAGTTTCATTTTCTCTCTCTCTCTTTTTTTTTTTTTAATGTATTCTATGTCCTTTAAATTATAAAATACAGCTTTGGAGGGAGAGCCAGGCAATCTAGAATACATCACGGCTATACAGAGCATAGATGCTATCACGTAGCATCATCTGATTTAGTGCAAATGGGATCAACAGTAAATAGTCAGTTAGGCAATGGGAGGTTAGATAGGAATTTCCAAAAATTATCAATTAGTTTTCAATCCTTATATTTGACCAACTCAGGATTATGCTAAGACTTTAAGATTCTATTATTGTCAGTTAACACAATTATATAATTCAATAAAGAATCACATTTATGGCTTTCCCAAACATTTTGAAGAACCAAGTTGTACAAACATAAATGACTACTGAACTTTTTAAAAAAAATAATTACTGAACTTTGTTAATAATTATTCACATGTGTTTTTATTTTGGTCAAAGCTTACAAGTATAATTGAACATTTTCTAGCTTTCCAATGGCATCCACCATGATCTTCCTACAATGTGCATCTAATCACATCTCTTCCTTGCTATAAATCTTATAATGGGGTTCCTTATTTACAGATAAGAATCTCAAATCCTTAGGATGGTCTGTCTTTTGTTTACCAATGTAGCCTCATCCTTTGCCAAAGCCTTATTTAATTGTCATTCCTTGACCTCCACATATTCTCTCACTCAGTATGTTTTCAATTTTAACTGTCTACTTTAAAAAGTACGTTCTTGGCTTTACTAACTTCTATTAATCCATCAAAATTTAGGTATCTGTTTGGTGAATCTCCCTAGATTCCCTCATACTGTTATCTTCTGTACGTTTCCATAATGCTTACTGCTCACTTTCATTATAGCACTTATTTTATAACATACTCACACTTTAATTCTTGGTTTGTTTGTCTTGACAAACACACTGACATAAAAGATGATACACTTTATATACACAGCTCTAGCCCTGAGTACTACACCACCTGACACTGATCATGTGTACAACAGATGTATGCTTACTAAACATGTTTTTGCATATATTTACTTAAGTGTTTATCCTTTGGTTTTTTACTTTTTTTTCTTCAATGTTTAGCGTATGCTCCATAGAAATGAAGTATTACTAAATTAGGAAAAATATATTTGATTATAACAATTTCCTAAGTATCTTCAAGAACTTCTACCTACATATGAAACTAAAAGGACACCATGCATTCAGAAATCCCCTGCCCTTTTGATTGACTTCTCATTCTGCCCACTATCTGCTCTGTAGTGGTCCACTGCTTTGATTTTTAAAAACTCCAAGAAACTGAGACTTATTATCACAGTATCACGTGCTGGTTTGAAAAGATTATAATTCAATATTAAAAAACTAAATAATAAAACACAAATTGCTTTAATAATAAGTAATTGCCCATTATCATTTATGAAGACATAATAACTTATATTTAAATTTAAGCTTTTTTAGTCTTAAATGGGCCCTAATAAGCATTCTATTTGTTGAACATGTTTTAAGAAACTCACAAGCTACACTTTTCTAATAATTTACATAAATACAAATAAATACAGAAATTCAATAGCCAGTGTAACTATTTTACTAACATACAAATCATAATAGTTTAAAAACTCAAGTGATGTCAGATGTTTCTCCCTCATCTAGAAAATACTATCATATTAAGAGTCAGTATTTTTTTTTTTTGTTTTTTTTTTTTTAGGCAGTGTCTCAAGCTGTCATCCTTGGTAGAGTGCCATGGCCTCATAGCTCATAGCAACCTCAAACTCTTGGGCCCAAGAGATTCTCCTGCCTCAGCCTCCCAAGTAGCTGGGACCACAGGTGCCTGCCATAACACCAGGCCATTTTTTGGTTGTAGTTGTCATTGCTGTTTGGCAGGCCCGGGCTGGATCTGAACCCGCCAGCTTTGGTGTTACGTGGCTGGTACCTTTACCCACTGAGCCACAGGTGCCGAGCCAGGAGTCAGTATGTTCTTAAATTAGTATAAAGACAAGTTCAAAATATTAAAGGTTCTCTTATGATTTTTGGTATAAATATAATTGGAATAAAGGCCAAACAACTAAAATATTTTTATGCTCCAGGTGATGTGTTAGTATGTAATGGCATCATTTGGTAGAAGAAAGAAGCTAGTTTCTTAAAGTTGGTTATTAAGCCAGCCACAGTGGCTTACGCCTGTAATCCTGGCACTGTGTGAGGCTGAGGCGGGAGAATTGCTTGAGTTTAGGAGTTCGAGACTTGTCTGAGTGAGCGTGAGACCCGAACTCATTAAAAAAATGAAAAACCCAGCTAGGTGCTATGGCGAGTGCCTGTAATCCTAGCAGCTTCCAAGGTTGAGGCAGCAGGATGTCCACAGCTTGAGTCTGAGGTTGCAGTGAGCTATGACACCATTGCATTCTGCTCAGGGAATAGGGTAGGACTCTATCACAACAACAACAACAACAACAACCACCACCACCACCACCACCACCACACAAAAATCCCCAAGGAAATATAAAGAAAACAATGTAGTTTGATTTGAAATTGCTTTATGGAATTGATTATTTGACTTTTCACAACAGGCTACCTTATAAACCTGAACATCTTTGGCAATTATAAGAAAATTTGATGCTTTGGCTGGCTACCATTAAATATGATATATAATGACAATTTTCTTAATTTCAATAATAGAAATCAATACCAGGGTTCTGAAGTATCTATCTTAAAGATTCTTCTATTATAAAATGTCATTTTCTTATCAGCTGAGACTATTTCAAAGCAATTCCTTTCTTAAAAACATGAGTATGTTAAAAGACTTACATATGTATCCACAGAAAATCTCCTTTTTAGTTATAAATAAATTATATTTATTTATAATACAGACTAAAAATCATATAACATATCTCTTGCCTATGTGGAAACAGCTCTTACTGTCTATGCATCCTGGACTAAAATAGAACAAAACTCACCCTTTCTTAACATACATGGCTGTTCTTAGCAAAAACAGAATATAGATGAACATATCATGAAAAAACAAAAGGGATTATATAAACAGTAAGTATGTCACTTCTGAGGCTACTTACAAGTTTTGTGACAAGCTACTAGTCTCATGCTGTTTGGAGCTATGTCTTTGTTAATTTATTGGAGTTCAACTGTCTGACAGTGACAAATGTCGAAGCCTCAGTGTTTTAGGAGGACTTAGGATTTATCACCAATAACCTGGGGTCCAAATGTGATGCAATGTGACTGATCACGAAACAGATCTTCAACCACATTTTTTGTTTATATCACAATTATATCTAGAGTTGGTCCTAAAACTGGGTAAGACTTTGCAAATATCATCTTAAAAATAAAGCAATAATCAGACTAACATAAAAGATTCTGTAGTAACATTTCTAAATTTTAATGTAAAAGAAAAAAAGGAAAAAAATTTAAAACAATGAACTGATAAATGTACTGGTTAACTGGTTAACAGATAAATGTTAAATATTATTACATTTAGGTTTTTCATAACCCTTATGCAAGTTTAACAGTGCACAAAATTGACAAGAGCACTTGAAGACTGATGGACTGAAAAACTAAACTTTATGTTTAGCGTGTGGCAGACTTTTGGCATTCACTGATTTAATCTTAATGATATGACTGGTTGGAAAGTTCAGGATATAAGCTATTATGAAAAGCTGTTGATCCATGAGGAATGGTAAGAATGGCTGGCATGTGTGCAAGCCAATCCTTCAGTGAGCAGAAGTGACCAAGTATCTGTTCCTCAAAGTAGTTTGTGGTTCTCTATTTGTGCTTGCAAATGAATTTTATATGGGAAACTGCAAGGAATAAGAGTATTCTTGAATTTGAATTAGGAGTGATAAGACATATTCCTTACTCTTAATGTATTAAGATCGAAACTCTGCATGCATTCCAGCCCTTCTTAGAATATTCTTCCCCTATAACAAATTCCTACTTATTTGTTAACACTTTAGCATTTCTTTCTAAATGTTATATCTTCCTCACTACACCTCAAGGAAAAATTAAGATTCCCTCCTCTGGATTAATGCCAGACCTTGAACTCACTTGAGAGCAGAGTATATGTCTTATTGGTCTTTGCTCCCTGGGATCTAGCACAGTGGCTGGCACGTAGCCCAATAACGGGATGCTGAATGAGGAGAACGTGTACGGCAGGAAGACTCAAAGAACAACAGTGGGAAAGCACTCGACTGAAGAGGAGACCTGAGCTCCACTCTGTTATAACTCTAATCCAAAAGTTCTATAAGTTTAAAAATTAAAGTCCCAATAATGCCTAAAGGAATATAACCATTGTGAATGCCCCAACAACTACCAAAATAAATCCATAAGTGAAAGGTACATGAAGAAAAAAAAAAATTTTTTTTTTTTTTTAGGAAAATTTCTGTAAGGACTGTTTACCCAAAATCTTCGATTTGAAACTAGACATAAAAATTCTAAAGAGAATTCTTCTAAATAATTCAATGTCTCATCACATTCTGTGATGTGGGTCAATGTGTATAGACCTTAATCTACTGCTCCCTGAAGAACTATTTTAAGAAAGAATGTATAAACCATTCAAATATTTTATAAAGTAGTAATTCTCTATGAAAAATTCTCTAGGTATAAACATCTTCCCTTAATCTAAACATCCAAAACTTACCGTATATACTCGAGTATATAGGTAAATGTTATATGAAATATGATTTTCTTTCACAATTACTTGGAAAGATGCAATGCATTGCACATAACTTTCCTTTATATACACATGCACACATCCTATTGCTCTTACATTACTTTCAAAAGTTCTTACACTAAGGACGTTCTAACAAATAAAGCTCATGTTTCTAGAGTTCTTTGAAAAAAATGTAAGTGATGTAAGAGTCTCAATTTTGTATTTTGTTGTAAAGTTCTACATAGATTTTTTTTTTTAAATTGATGAAGTCAAATAAAGCACTATATAACCAAATCTCAAGTCTGTAATCAACATATTTAAAAAATGAATAATTAATAGCCATCCCAATAAAAACTTGTAATGAATCTGGAATTTCCCCAGTACCTGGAAAATAGCCAAAGTAATCCCCTTCAAAAAGAGAAAGTTGTCTTTTGTAATGCTGAATATGAACCACTCCCTTTCTGTTCAGGTGCTCCAGAAGCCCAATTCTCAAGTGATCATGTATGCTCACTATTTTAGTAAACCGGTAACTAGAACAGGAAAGAAAACAAACTTAATTTTTGATTACCTAAAGATTTTGAATTGTGTAACTCATTTTGTAACTGATCAAAATGTAATGCACTCACAACCCTTTAAAAAAATAGCTACACCTTCTAACTGACCAATACTAAAAATAAAAACCCAATGTAAAATAGGGGATTCATTCTTACTTATTTTCTTTTAATTTAAAAAATAAAATCTAAAGTAATCCATGGTTAAAGTCATCATAGAATACCCTCAAGTATTTTCTTTCTACAGTTTAAGGTTAAATTTTCAGATTTGCCATGTCATTTGTTTTCTAATTTGTCATGATAAGAGCAAAAGCATTTTGAAAAGGTACAATATTATAAAATTCCAAAGCCTTCTATTAATACTGGGATATTGGCTCTAGTTCTGTAATGACACAGTAGATGATATAGGAAGGTCAAGAAACAACTACAAATACAGGCCAGTCTCTTTATTAAGTAGATTTAACAAATGAGATGTTTTAAGCTACTTAATGTTTTTATTTTTGTTACATTTTTTATAGAAAAAGCAATCTTATTACATTTGAGAGATCAATTCTGAAGATCTTCACATATTCTGTGGAAGCAAATGCAACTACAGACCTGTTTGCTTTACATTTTCATTCTTTCCTCAAGCTTTTAAAAAAGAACAAATTGGCTTGGTGCTGTGGCTCATGCCAGTAATCCTCACCCTTAGTGAGGTCAAAGCAGGAAGATGGTTTGAAGCCAGCAATTTGAGACCAGCCTGGGCAACACAGCAAGATCCTGTCTCTATAACCAGTTAAAAAAATTAGCCAGGCATGGTGGCATGCCCTTGTAGTCCTAGCTACCTAAGGGGCTGAGGTGGGAGAATTGCTGGAGCCCAGAAGTTTGAGGTTGTAGTGAGCTATACTCATGTCCTTGTACTTTAGTCCGGGCAACAGAGTGAGACTCTGTCTCCCAAAAGAAAGAAAAAAAAAAAAAAAAAAAAAAAAGGAACAAACAGAGATAAGTAAACTATAAATGAATATAACTTGCCTCTTATTTATTTTTAAAAACTTTTACTATGTTTCCCCCCCTTGACTAATTAATTAATTAATAGAGGGAGAACATGAATACTCTACTTAAAAATAATGGAATTTTACATAAAGTACATGTATTTTTAAAGGCAAGGTCTTTGAGCTGGGTAAAGATGTTCTAACACTTATAAATATCACTAATCTGGTCTCTATGCTAAAAGCATGAATAAAGTTAAATTTCACTTAAAATCCCTGCTCTTTCCTTCCAATTCTACTGTATTTCTTTTTCACATACTACTTCAACTCAATGAAGAATTATCATCAAAGTTCTTGACACATGAGAACTGATGGAAAATATTTTGTTGGTAGGAAAAAAGTGGCAACGCTTTTCCTCAACAGGACTGAGAAAGGAAGTCTAAGTTTGTCAGAAAGACACCCTATTACCTGCAGTGAGTAAATTCTGCAACTAGAGTGTCAATGTTAAAAAAGCCATGATTATGTAAAGACTATCGATTTACACCTTGTAAGCAAAAAGAAACTGGATAGAAGAATCTTATCATACAGATAACTGTAGAAGTCTCTGCAATAATGATCATTACACTATCAACAGGCTATAGGCTTCAGGTAAGGTATTTTTAAACAACGTTTAAAAACTACTAGCTTATTATAGGAATGATTTTATTTTATTTATTTATTTTTTTTGAGACAGAGCCTCAAGCTGTCACCCTGGGTAGAGTGCCGTGGCATCACAGCTCACAGCAACCTCCAACTCCTGCGCTCAAGCGACTCCCCTGCCTCCACCTCCCAAGTAGCTGGAACTACAGGCACCTGCCACAACAGGTGTATGTGGCTGGCGTCTTAGCCGCTTGAGCCTCAGGTGCTGAGCCTGATTTTATTTTTTATTTGTTTAGGTATTCACTTTATGGGAAGTACGCTAAAGCCAAATGATTCTAATAATATTAAGAAATGTTAGTGTAAGTTATATTTATTTTAAAGCTTATGAATTCGATTTTAATTAAGTTATTTTTATCTCCTACTCCATTAATAATTTAAAATGAGCTAACCGTAAAATGAAAGTATATATTATCTTTTTGGGCAGGCAAAATAGCCCCAGGATTTATGAACATATGAACAAACAGTGGTTCTTTTCAATTTCTTTTATGTTCAGTTCCCTGCGTATAAAACTCAGTAAAGAAATAACTCTGAATAAATGAGTATCAAGAACTGTGTGGTTTGCTGACCTTTAGTTCTCCTGATAAGGCATACAGGGACAGAAGAAAAATTTGTAAAAAGTTTAACTTACTACATTTTTAAAAAGAAACAACCAGCCATATAATTCTCTGTAACATTTCATTACACTAGACACATAACTGACAATAAATAAGAAGCTGAGTTGAAACAGAAATTTAAACATCATGTGACAGCATAAACTATTAAAGATGTCTGATTATTTAATCAAAAAACTTTAAATTTATCTAAATATTTAATAATTCAACAAATATTCAGTAAGAGAAGATCATTATTTCAAGAGCCTCTGTAAGTACACAAACAATGTTCTCAAGTGATTTATGCATGTCACTCACTGTGAAATCATTTAAGGAACTACCTCCATGGTGGCTCTGGTACGGTCTGTCAAGCTGTGACTAACACAGCAGCCCACTCCAAGTGCTGTCACATCAGTTACATTTGCAGGACATAAGCTATGATAGTTTTTGGGCCTTATATATATTATAGCTCTTTGATTTTTCAGTTGCAAATAAATATATATGATGTGCTATAATTCTTTTAAAAATTATTGTGCTCTTCTAGAGTTTACATGGCTCTGGAAATGTCCTTAATCTAGTACAGCTCAAGTTTCAAGTGTTTCTGGTAAATAATTTTCCTAATGCAGTGATTCTCAAACCACCTGTGTGGAATGACTAATTTTTTTTTTTTTTTTTTTTTGGTCATTCCAAGGCCACAGAATGTTGCAGAAGATAACATAAAAGGAACCACTAGAAAAATGAAATTAAAAACACCAAAAAAGTGTCCCATTTTTTATTATTAGATTTAATACATATAAAGTTACCCTAGCAAACTGTTAGAGTTTTTGATGATTTATAATTTTTGCACTCATTTCCCTGTTGCCCAGAACTGTCTTGCCCACAGATACACTGTTCTACTGTGCTTACTCTTATCTGGGATTATACTAAACGCTGGGGATATAAAAGAGAACTAAAGACAACCCTGGCTTTATGATTTTCACCATATTTTACATATTTCTCCAGGAGAAATGGATAGAAGGGGGAAAGTGTGAGAAAGACGACTATAACAGTAACAGTACAAAGAGGCTTGAAAGATAGTGAATTCTAAGAATTAACAGTAATTTTACCTAAAGAGGCAGTCCAGTTTCAATTTTATCCATTTAGGTGATGGGAAATTTGTTTCATCCTATCATAATCATATTTGCATAAATAATAGTTGATTTTTAAAACAGTAAATCTAGAGACATTTCAACAGTCTGCACGAAGGATGCTGAAATACTCAAGTAACGGACTATCAGGAGAGGACAGGACAAATAGAAGTGATATTTAAGAAGCAGTATAAACAGGACTGGTACATGTTTTTACTAGATGGCTGATTGTACCTACGAGGAAATATAAAAAATAAAACAAGCTTAGTCTTAGTTTGAGTCATATTGGCAGCAATGTCCATTTAACAGTTACATATTGGAGGGAGAGTCAGAAAGCAGAATTATGGTTACAACAATTTGGGATTTGTCACTATGCAACCCGATGTCAGAATCTCAAAGGTTAAAGGAGTTATGACAAACCTAGCAAACAGGAAGTCAAAGTGACCTTATCAAAGCAATTTCTACAGGGTGGTATGATGGCCACAGTGCTAACAGTATTTGAACTTATATACTGTCACTATGTGCTAAGCCCCTCTTAAGCACTTTATGTTCATTTTCCAGGTGAAGAAACTAAGAAGTTTTTATCTAGGGTCACGCAACTTCTAAGAAGAACTAGGATTTGAATCGTGGTAGTCCAGCTATGTAACTGACAGACTGCAGTGAGATAAGGACTGAATAGGAGATAAAAAATTAGGGAGAAAGCACAGACCATCCTTTTCAAGGTCATGGGTCCCTCTTACTCCACTGCCCTTTTAGAATACTTGCTAGGCATCTGTGCTGAAAGGAAGAAAGATAGCGAAGAGGTGAGGTTAAAGTATAGAAAAGAAGAAACGATGTTAACAAGCCTCAGGGAAGATGATATAGTTTATAGGAAGACAGTAGTATCATCATAATGACAGATACATTTTTGGTATGGCATTCAATGAGACTACTGTTAAGTATATGAGGAATTTCAAAGTATGTTTATTATACCAGTGGTTCTAAACCTTCCTAATGCCGGAGCCCTTTAATACAGTTCCTGTGGGTCGGGTCGTGACTCACAGATTGAGAACTGCTGTATTATACTATTAAAGATTTCCTTATAAACCAGTAACATTTTTGTCACAAATTTGCTTCATTTTGAAAACATTATTGAAAGCCTTCTGACAAGGTATATAACATAGTACTTAAAAAAGTTTTAGAAATTATTCATAATTCTAGACAGCATTATCTATATACCACATCTGGTTTGTAACAGAGGCACTAAGAATAAGCATTACATATCGCTCAAAATATTTCAGAACTGGCATAAAACAAAACAAAAAGCACTAATAGCATACAGAAGATTCTACTACGTGTTTATTGAGCATATGAACAATGTTTTTTGCTATGGCAAGATAATTTGTGATACAGGGGTTTCTGTGGTGGAAAAATATAGGACCAAGCAGGAGCTATGCTGTTACCTCTAATAACTCTATTTTACAACCAGATGAATAAAATACGTCATATACTTTACTAAAGGAATTCAAACCCAAACTCAAATGTCACCTTCTAGGTGAAGCCTTGCTTATTTCCCAATGACTCTTTATTCTTTGACTCCATGATATTTTGATGATAATGCTTCCCATTATATCACTTTTTTAAGAGAATAGGCCATACTACCTCACTGTAATCTTGAACTCCTGGGCTCAAGTGACTCCCCTGCTTTAGCCTCCTAGGTACCTAACAATATAGGTACCCACCTATATCTGGTAAATAAAAAATCCCACGATGTCTGGCAAAATTTAAAAAATAAATTGTAGGTATGAGGTCTTCTATGTTGCCCAGGCTGGTCTCTAACCCCCTGGCCTCAAGCAATCCTCCTTCCTTGGCATGAGCCACTGTGCCTGGCCTGTATTTCACATTACATCTTATTTATTTATAATGTGCATCTTCATTAGATGATATGCTAGATCATGTCTAAAGCAATGCTTGCACCCAGAGTTGTAATGGTGTTTGCTGGATCAGCCAAATAAATTAGCTAATAAAAACAAGGAAACCAAGTGAAAAAAACCAAACCAAACCAAACCAAAACAAGAAAACCAGTTTACTTGCTATTAATTCTTTTGCCTGGCTCTCTCTCCAACCCTAGATAAACCTAATCATCTTTTTAGGCATCATGTGACCTAACATTGCTGGAGAAAATCTCAACTGAATAAAATTGTATCATTCTAAATTGATGAACACAAACCTCAAATGAAATCTCAATACTGCTAAGTAACTTACCCCTTTCATTCTTAGCTAATCGTCTGGTCTGGTATTTCAGGACATTGAAAGCCATCACAAAATCTAGAAAATACTTGCATCTATAATCCCTTTCTTTACTCCTACTGACACAGAAGGGTCTTTTCTCCAAATGTTGCATTGTAGGGTTTAGTACTGGGACATCTTTTTTTTCACAGATGCCATCATTCCAATGCAACTCTTTCCATGATTTTAAATACTATCTACAACAGCCGTATTTCTATTTCTAGCCTAGGTCTCTGATTTTATATTCCATACAAGAATATCCAACTGCCTATTATCCCTCTGCTTGGATATTTCATGGGCATCATAAATTGAACATACCTAAAATTGACTCATAAATCTTCTCCCCACCACAAATCTACTTTTCCCACTGTGCTCTTCCTCTTACCACTCTGATCTCATTAGATGAAGAACAAGCCAGAAACTAAAGAAATACCTAAACACCTAAAGAAATTTCCTTTACCTGCCATTACTCAGAGTGTCTTCTATATGCCAGACACTACTTCAAACCATTAATGTGTCCACAGCAATGACTATAGGTCCCTGTACACATGGATCTTACATGTTTGTGTGTGTATGGGTGTGTGTGTTTATGTATGCTGGAAATCTGGGGAGGTCAGATAGATAAGCCTGCCAGATGGTCATGAGTCCTGCATAAAAAGTGGGTGTTATTATTTTATGTAGAGTGACTAAGGAAGGATCTGACTGATAACAGAGACCTAATGGAAGTGAGAGATCAAAAGCATAAATATTTAGAGGAAGAACATGATAGAGGAAGAACATGATAGGAAGCTGCAAGTCTAGAGATCCTAAGGCAGAAACTTTCTTTGCATGTGCAAGGAGTCCAGGAAGGACTGAGTGGAATGAGGGATGTGACCGCAGAGGAACATGGTAGGAAATGAGTCGGCAGGAGGACAGATAACAGAGGGTCTGACAGTCTCTGTTAAGAACTATGGCTTTTGTGGAGTGAAAAGAGAAACCATTTAGTGTTATACACAAGGAGTAACAGCAAATGCTTTAAATGTTCAAAAAAGATATCTCTGGCTGTTTTTTTAAGGACAGACTATATGGGTGGTTAAGGCAGAAGTAAGGAAACCAGCTCAGACAAACGCAATAAGCAGATGAGATGGGGGAAGCTTGGAACCTTCGAGGGCTTTTAACTCACTGAAATCCAACTCTCCCTACGTGATCTGGCTTTGGCCTACTTCTTCAAACTCATTTTGTCCCATTCTCCTTCACACATCATTGCAAAGGTACTTCTTTTGGTTCCTCAAACTTGTCCATTATAGGGCTTTGTACAGGTTTTGCTCCATCTTACTTCAGTTCTTACCCAATAATGTCTGTCTACTCTCCGGTCACAGCTGGGATGTCACTGCAGGTGGGCGCAGCACCAGTTTAGAGGAGGTGCTCTCAGGTGGGCGCAGCACCAGTTTATAGAGGAGGTGCTCTCAGGTGGGCGCAGCACCGGCTTAGAGGAGGTGCTCTCAGGTGGGCGCAGCACCGGCTTAGAGGAGGTGCTCTCAGGTGGGCGCAGCACCGGTTTAGAGGAGGTGCTCTCAGGTGGGCGCAGCACCGGCTTAGAGGAGGTGCTCTCAGGTGGGCGCAGCACCGGCTTAGAGGAGGTGCTCTCAGGCGGGCGCAGCACCGGCTTAGAGGAGGTGCTCTCAGGTTCCTGGTGTTTATTCACAGCTCTTTCTTTCCTTCAGGATGCTTATCTCCTCTACTAGGTTATATCATAAATTCCATGGAAACAAAATCTATTTTCTTCATCATGGCATAATCAGTGCCTATCAGAGTGAAAGGGACCTTGTAGGTATATCTTAGTTAGAAAAGTTACTCACCTTGATCATTTACTACAGTAGTCTTAAGATAACACTCAGAATAACCTCTGGTTTTTGAAAATCAACTTTATTATCAAAGGAGAAAAAATACCCACCAGTGATACGATATATTTAGAAGAATGAAAGCAATTATAAAAGTTTTTGGAAGGCAGCTATGCTCACGACTATACTGCCAACGCACTTAAAAAGAGAAGCATTTGGATTGTTTTGAACATTTTGACCATCGAGTGAGTGTGTGTACAGCCTCCTAGGGAGACTGTTTTGAACAGCAAAACAATAATGTTCTACTTTTGGGAGAGTACCTTGTATTATGGGAGCCATTCACTTGCCATAAATATAAAAATACTTTTAATGGACATATAATACTATGAATATACTTAATGCCACTGAACTAACTATACCTTAAAATAGTAAATTTTGTTATAGCTGACCACCTAAAATAACACTCAAAGCATTTCTTACAAGCTAATTAGAATCATTTTGAAGAAAGTATTATCTCAGAATGTTCTAACAACAGTTTTAACCCACTAATTAACTTGTTGTAGTGACTGGAAAATTGCCTAAATTCTCTTTGCCCCAATTTCCCTGTTGGTGAAATAAGAAAACTTATGTTCTAATTCACAGACTTCTGTAAAGAGAAAATTGAAAAAGTGAAAATATAAAAAGAACAAACTGTATTATACAAAGAAAGGTACTGTTATTATTACCAGAGGTTGTAATTCAATACTGGGCTGTTAATATCTTAATGTTGACTTATAAGAGAATTAGTAATTTACTTTAGATATTACTACTTACAGTTATCAATGGTTTCAGTGACTCTTTTCCTCCACAGAATAGTATAGTTTATAAATCACTGTACTAATAATGTAATCACTATAAAGAAGTGACTGATTTCAATACCAGGATGGAAATTTTTAAAAAAGTGGTTGATAATATTTAGCAACTAGTTTTCATACACAGGAGAATCACTATAAGTTGACCACCCAAGGGACTGTAACCAATAAGGAACTAGGGCTACTGTACCAATGCATGCATACATGTGGTGAAGGTCTGGACTGTGAAAATTAGGTCAACTGAAGGAGGTGGTCAATGTAGGGAGGCAGTCAACTATGGAGGTTCTATATAAAATACTGAACCAAAACATCAATTATTGTCTAAGTGACAATGACATTAGGGGGTCTAGTGTGGCTTTTATCTTTTCAAGGATCTATCAGTACAATCTCCTATATTTTCCAGAGACTGTTCAATAATACCAATTATACGTTAAAACATAAGCGTGAAACGCTTTAGGATCTTCTAATCAAAAAAGTATTGAATATTAATATATATTTAATAAAGGAGGAAAATATATATTAGAAAAGATTATGAGATCAAGAAAATGAGCTGCTAGTAAAAGTAAATTTGGAACTAGTTTTTTATTCCTTTTAGTTTTTTTTTGTGTGGGGGGGACAAATATGTAGTTCCGACTATAGACCACAGATTGACATTTCTTATATATTCCTTTCAATCTCAAACAAAGATCACTGCAATAATTATAAAAATCAACACAACATAATTCAGTCTAATTATATCAATAATTTCTGTTATTAGATGTAATGACTGCAATACTACAGTCATACATACTAATAACATACTACAGTATGTTATTAAACTGGTGCTGAGGTCTTTTTGTAGCCAGAGTAGTGTAGAACCAATCTGTTTTAGAATCAGATATAAGAAATTGTGATTCCTTCAAAGAATCTCTATTTCTCTGAGATCTTTAGTCATGTCGTTTTCCTATTACAGAGTCACAGGCAAAACATTTAAAAGTCTGTATTAATTCAGAAACAGAGCATTAATCTTGGAGAAATTTGTTTATTAACTGAGAAGAATGTAAAAAGCAGGCAAATCAGGTGCTTCCAACCTGAGATTTAGCAGGGCATATTTTCATGACAAGAAATCACTACTAGCCAAGTTACATAAGTACAAGCCATTCTTTTTGAGCTACCATTTCTCCCCTAGATATGAATACTATATAGTCTTCAAAAAATTTTAAAATTGTTATAGGCATACAATAGTTGTGTATCTTTAGAGGGACCATAAGATGTCTGATACAACCATACAACATGAATCAATCAAATCAGGGTAGCTGGGGCATTCATCACCTCAGGTAGTTCCTTTCTTTATGGTAACAGCTTAGCAATTCCACTCTTATTTATTTTAAAGTAAACATAACTCATTGCTGATTATAATCGCTTTGTTGTGTTATAAAATACGGTTCATTTCTATCTAACAATATTTTTGCACCCGTCGACCATCCTTACTTTATCCTCACTGCCCTGCCTACTCTTCTCAACCTCTGATAACCATCATTCTATTCTGTCTCCATGAGATCATTTGTTTTTAATATTTAGCTCCCATATGAGTGAGAACAAGTGAGACTTATCTTTCTGTGCTGGATTTATTTCGCTTAACATAATGTTCTCCAGTTTTATCCATGTTGTTGCAAATGGCAGGTTTTCATTCTTTTTTGGTGACTGTATAATAGTGCATATTAAATTCACACAGACCTACACTGCGTATACTCTTTCTGAAAATAGTCTGCCTGAGAACGCAGGTCTTTTTCCACCCTCGTCTCTCTTTCTAAAAGGAAGGAATACTCCTCTTTTATTCCAGCCCAAATAAGGGAAAAAGTAAAAACATCCATGTTGAGAAAATGAATGGTTCTAAGGCAAGTAACACTGTTCTCATTTTTTGGGTTTTGTCAACCTGTGAAGAAGACTAAAGCCATCACTTGACTAAACATATTTTTCATGATAGTGTGCTATACAATTTTTAGCAAATAATGTGAAAGAAACTCAAATAACTGGGTTACTATCCTAGATTAGAATGAAAACCTGCCCTACAAAAAAGTAGTTTGAATTTTTAGTTAGGTACATACTTGGTTTATCAGAATAAGACATTTTCTTTAAGATCTTCAATTTTTTTAAAAATCGTCTTATGTCTCAAGGGTATTTTTCTTTTTTTATAGAAACTATATTCATTTAAATATAAGGTTGGTAATTTGAATAAAATTAGAAGTTTCATGTTAAACTGGGCTTCTGAGAAACTGTATTCCAGTAAATGCAAAAAAAGAAGATCCTAAGGTGAAGGTAGGCTACTTAATATTCAATCATTTTCAAAGCTATGAAACAATGTCACAGAAACAACAGCTTTAGTAATGACTTTTCCACTGTTTTACAATATAATGGAGATCTAGTTTCTTAAAAGAATGCTATTTCTGTGTCTTACTCATTCTCTGAAATCTTCAAAATAACTTTAAACTTTCTCTACTTTCTTCTAAATTTACTAAATAATTTTTTCCCCTAACTCAACAGATCACAGAGAAATGACTGACTTTAAAAATGCTTGAAACCCCAGCTTATTTTATGTTTTATGACAAGAATAACAAGTCTTTGATTAGCAATTTTTTTTTCTGCAGTTTTTGGCCGGGGCTGAGTTTGAACCTGGTATATGGGGCTGGCGCCCTACTCCTTTGAGGCACAGGCACCGCCCTGATTAGCAATTTTTTTGATGACTTCCTAGAATCTATTTAAGGAGTCCTATACTATGTCTGAGTAAAAAGACTGAAAACAACCATCTTATGCCATGCTACTTTCCAAAGGAAAAGAACACATCACTCCCTGCTTCAAATCCATCTGAAGAGTTGCTTCATCCAGGAAGCCCATGGTAAGCTTCCTAGGTAACCTTCACAATGCGAAAGGGTTGGTGTGCTCTTCAATCTGCTTAACTAATACTAACTAAAAGCACCTGGATATTCTCTAACTGGAGGAAAGGAGGGCACAATTATTCTGCCATCCTGTGTGCACCACCAGGACATATGGCATTTGCCTACTCAGGAGGCTGTGGCAAAGGGTAAACTGAACTCAAAAATTTTAAGTTTCAGAGCGTTCTGTAGGCTGAATATCCGTAAACAGGTCTACATTACTGTATCCCTTCCCTGTCAGTTTGGCTCAGGATAGATAAACTAGCACAGTTCAGATGATAAACAACATTACTGCAATAATACTATGTGAAAAAGAAAAGGCCATTCAATTATTTCTTCTTTGTCTACCAAAGTACAGTAAGTCCCAGGGAAGGAGAATACAAGATAGAATCTTCCCAGAGTCATTCTGTTTAACTCCTTGAACTAAAAAAAAAAAAAAAAAAAAAAGACAAAATAATATCTACCTAACACCTATTCAGTATTTATGATGTGCCAGTCACTATTCTAAGAGCATTACGCAAAATTCCTAAGATACAGATATCATTATTTTGTCTTCTGAAAACAGAATTAACTTGTCTAGGGTAACAGTTAATAAGCAGGAGACCTATGTTCTTAAAAACAGTTCTAATGCTAAAAAGTAAAATGTTTTAAAATCACGATATTTAGACTATCATCTTCCCAAGACCAGGATTATAAAGTCCTCAGTCTCTATGGGGGACTGGTTACAGAAGCTCCTCTGCCTTTGTGGATACCAAAATCCACGGATGTACAAGTCCCTGAAAATAATGATGCATTTACAAACAACCTACACAGATCTTCCTACATATTAAGTCATCTCTAGATTACTTATAATACATGTATCTAATATAATGTAATACATGTATCTACTATAATGTAATATAATACATGTATTTATGTAAATAATTGTCATAATGGACCGGGTGCAGTGGCTCACACGTGTAATTCTAGCACTCTGGGAGTCCTAGGTGAGTGGACTGCCTGAGCTCACAAGTTCGAGACCAGCCTGAGAAAGAGCAAGACCCCATCTCTAAAAATAACTGGACGTTGTGGCAGGCACCTGAAGTCCCCAGTTACTCAGGAGGCTGAGGCAAGAGAACAACTTGAGCCCAAGAGTTTGAGGTTGCTATGAGCTATGATGTCACACCACTCTACTGAGGGCGACAAAGTGAGACTCTGCCTTGGGGGGAGGTGGGAAGTCATAATGTATTGTTTTTTATTTGTATTTAAATTCTTGTTATTTTTAACCTTTTTCAAATATTTTCAATTTGCAGGTAAGTGAATCCTCGAATATAGAACCCATGGATATGGAGTGCCAATTGTCCAAAAATATCTTACATACCTTTGGCATTCAATAAAGGAGGAAGTACTATATTCATCAGAAAAAGCTAATACACTATTACATTAGAGAAAATCTTGTGCATCAATATAATTAAATCAAACAACAATATAATGTTGAATCTCACACTGGTTTCTTTTAGTTTTTCATCATGGGTGATCAAAAGATTTCACTATCTCAAGGCTATTCACAGGCTAAGCACAACCCTCTACATAAAAAAAAAAAAAGGTATGCTTTTCACATTCGTTTTGTAAGATTTGTCAATAATTACACCAACTGATGTACTAAAATAATCACTCTTTTTTAGGATTATTGGATTACTTTAAGAGATATTAAAATTCAAATTATCAGTAGAAACATTATTTTACAATATTTTCTCAAGTTCATGAATTACCTTCAATTTTAAAGAAATTACAAGAAAAGTTTGGGGAAAAAGCATAACTGAAGAAATGGGTCTGAAAAAAATTATTTAAAGAATCTATTCTATTAGTTCCCTATTACCCTTTTTTGTCTCTGGGTCTATGGACCTGAGACCTCACAAGAGTGTTTGTGAGACAGGACTAAAAGCTGCTGCCACCATTCTGTATTTCCTCTTAAGGTAAATTTTCAGCTTGAGAGGTGACATGTAAACCAATTAAAATTCACAGATGTTTTAAAGAAAATAAAACTAAAGTCCTAGATTTTCTAATTCTAGATATGGATTAAAAGCCAAAAGCAGCAAAAATAGTAACTCACTTTTCCCTTCTCCAACTTGTCTGAAAAGTTTTACTTTTAGGAAAAGGATAGTTTCCAACTATATTAAGATATAGATATGAAATAATATCTACTGCTTAAAATACTCACTGTTGAATTTTTCATTAAAATTTTGTAATTATTATCCTCAAATTATAAACCATCATCCTATGGCTATATTTCAGATGAAATAGTGAAATATATTAAACACATAGAGGGTCAACAATAGATCTACCAAATAAAATGTCTTTGAACAGAAGCAAAAATAAGCAAGATGAAGTTTCTTACACTGTAAACATAATGCACGAGAAAACTAAACACTGCCAACTCTAGGTCAATAAAGCTGGCTGCAAGATTTAATTTTAATACCCACTTTTAAGAAACTACAGTTGATGGGATGGAGACAATACTACACAGACAGATGGAAGGCACAGAGGAGGAGAGTGCAAACTGCCTTGGAGGACGTCCTCCTGAAGGCTGGCCCTGGCCTCCCAGGATGATTAGCATGAACACCAACTCTTGTTCTCTTCTCACAGATTCAAATTTCTATTGCTTAAGTTGCCAATTTATTTTCTTAATCTTTGTGGAAAAGCATCAAGATTGGTTTTTTATATTAGAGTATTTAAAAAAAACTCAAGCTAACATCAAGCCTCTGGTACCAAAGTAATTTTGGCAGAGTTAAGCTTAGCACCCATGTACTTCACTTTGTCATCTAAAGAATTTAGGATAATAGTTCATTTGGGGTTGTTCTTACAAGATGAGCTCCCTTTTTCCCCTTTCAGAAAAATAAAGATAAAAATTTAAATTTCCTTATGTTTAACAAGGGCTAAGATCCTTGAAAACCAATTCTAAATGAAGTAGTGTACATTAGAGTATGAACAGTATGACTTCATCAAACAAGATTCAAAGGAAGAATTTTTAACCTATATAGTCTTTGTCTGAACAGACAGCCTGTTTCCCAAGTGATTCAACTCTAAACCAAGAAATCAGAAAATGACTTATTATACCCTCTACCCCCTATTTCTAAAAGATCGCTATTTCCTGACCTATAGAATATGACAGTTAACTTCCAATTTCTAAGAATGCTATGAAGACAACAGTTAATTTAGGGGATAGGATTGGATTAGTGACAATGTACAAAAAAGTTCACTTAGAATACTGAATGGTGAAGAGTGGTCCTTTCCTCACACAGAAAGATAAGTAACACTGTCTTTATCAATCTATACTCTGCATTTGATCTCTATCTTTGGAAGCTGCCTCCTGGGCAAAGAAGATTCAATATTAAAATAGAAATAAAGAACAAAAATATTAAAAGACTTACAACTAAAAATTCACAATTCACAAAAAAGATTTACCAAAAAAGGTTAAAAATACCAAAAATAATCTACCTTTATTTTGGGCTTTTATAAACACAGAAATTTTATCTGTAAAAATTAAGACTATAATAAAATAATCAGCCTTAATTTTACACATTGTAACAGTGATATTAAAAATATATAGCTCTTATTACTTCAGAATTAAGGACTTAAATATTTAACAACTTAAGTTGGAATAAAATATAAACAAGAACAGAGAAGGAGGGGAAGCTCTATGGGGGGGGGGAAAGGTGGTGAGTGATTGCTTGTATCTCCAAATTAAAAGACCTTTAAGTAAAAGTGGTTAAAAATGTATGTAAAAGGAAGTTCACAAAATTTTCTTTTGTAAAATCAGTTTCCTGTTAAAGCAAAAAGGACTTCTATTGAATAAAAGATGGAACTTACTCCTTTTTTCTCCTTTTTCTTAGAAAGCCTAAGTTTTCTGTTTGGAATTCTATTTTTGCATAAGGGGACATTTAATTTTCTACCTTATGGTAAACAATCTCATGTCAACTAAAAATACTTTACTATAAGTAACAGAATGCACGCGTCAGATGTGTATGCTTAAATCTTTCATGAAAATATAAACTCTCAAAACACATACAAAACTTATATTCTAACATAAAAACCCAATTCTTTTTTCTTGTATTACAAATTTCCATGAAACATGAATTTCACCTTGTTTAGAAAGACCTACCTGAATAGCTGAGTTCATGAAACACGTATTTCCCAAGTTACTTAGGCCACAGAGGCCTGGTTGTTCATTGTTTCTTCCAGGTTCTGAATAATCATAGTTCTTATAAGCAGTATATGATGGGAGACAATAATTTGAGTTTTTCACACTGGAAGAAAAGAAGTATTTTTCATAATGCAGCCAATTGTTTTATAATATAGTTGAAACAAACAGATTAAGCCTATTTATGAAGACAGGTGGTCAACTGTTATTTTTTTTTATGAAGCACTCAGGTATTAATATTTTTTTAAGACTTGAACCTCAAACAAAATACTGCCCCCTTAATTAAGATATTCCTCATCCAGTCAACAAAATCTCTGCCTCATATACCACACCAGCCAATACAAACCACGATTATATCTTTCTACCCTTGATTAATTGGAGCAGCGTCACAGCTCACTCCATTCTTCATTGCTCCATCTAATTTAAAGCATTCAGACTTTAAACACCACCCACAGCAATAAATCATCTCATTTATGTCCCTTTTGCCTCCTGCTATGGAACAGAGTGAGAGGAGCAGGGACAGGAAGAGTCGTGCTTTAGTTACAGGTGAGAGCAGAGACTTCCAAAGCCACTGTGAAATCACTGCTCTGATGTACTGAAGATTCTGTTTATGTTTCTATGCTAGATCAGCAAAAACATAAAAAATAAAAATAAAAATCTAGTGTTCAAATGTGGAAAGAAATCCAGTGTGATCAGAGTGCAAATATGATTCTAAACAAACACATCCCAATAGTATTTGCCGCTCATTTCTTCTAGTTTGTCAAAATACAGCTTATTCGTTTAGATAAATTGTACTTATCAAGATAATTGGTACTAAAATAAATTTAATCTTTTAAAAACATATAATCTTCTAAAATTTAGAAAATCAATAATTTTAGAAGGAACCAAAAAGTCATTAAATAAGTTAAATGATTCCTTTTTTTGACATATAAAAATATTTATGCTAGACACTCTGGAGCATACTTTATCTAGAATAAAAATATTTATGCTAGACAACTCTGAAGCATACTTTAAATCATTTTTTTATTCATTGGAAAAAACCTGAATGGAAATCAAGACTACTTGCTAAAAGCAAGTGCTGATGTAAATATGGCTTTACAAATGAAAATGATTAATCAGTAACTCCAGCAATCTCAGCTGGCTACAATTTATTCCTGGTATTGTTTTTTAAAAATATTTTTTCTTAAGATTCCAAATATTTCACTTTATTGTTCTATATACCATTCTTTTACTTTAATATTATAACAGTTTAAGGGAATTATACACACACAGACTGTTCCCCCCTGCAAACAGGTAAAACACATAAAACCACATATAAAAATTATACAGAGTGCTAGCCCACTAATGTTTCTGCAGTTTTTAAAAGAATACTCCCTTTTCCACAAACCAAAAGAGGTCAACTCCCTGACTCTCAAAAAACAATCTGCCCTGAGATGAAATAAAAAGTAGCAGATCCCAATCAAAAGTAACCTCAATCAATTCAAATTCAGAATTGCTAGACTTGCAGCTATTTTATTTGTTTTCAACTAAAAAAAATATATAAAGCCCAAATTAGGATTCAAGTATGTTTTTTGTAGATCATTATCCTTATGATTCATGTTATTTTATAATCCTAGTAACTAATAAAAGGCAAAGCACCTATTAGCAATTCTATATTTGTTCACTCATAATTAGATTACTGAATTTAATTTTGGTAAACAAAAAAGCTGAAGTACAAAAAAAACCATTTTTTTTTATTACTCTAAGTAATGCTAAACATCAAGGTCTTGTGTAAATAATAATAATAATAAAAAGTAAGCTCTGCATTTCCTGTACATTTTGCGTGTTACAGAAGAAAAAACCACATATTTTGGCTGTAAAATTACAGTAAAATTTAAGCAGCCAGAGCACACAGGAAAAGTATGCCCCCCTACCCCCACACACACACGCAGGGGGACAGACCAGCAGCACATTTATATTCAGACGTCTGTCTCCCCACATGGACACAAATGGGTACCAGAACTGCTACTCTTTTCTGCAGCAACATGATGTGATCTGATGGATGGGATTTCCTATTACTGAGAAATGAACAAAAACTTATTTACAAAGCACAAGTTTGGTTTTGTTTTTTAAAATCTGAATCCTTAAATGTTATCTATGTTTTAGTTTAAATGACAGGGAAGGCATATTCACCACTAAAGACTGTGATAGTCTAGATGCTCAAAGATGACACAGAAAACCAATGAATTAAAAATACTTTAATATCATCTTGATTGGTCATTTATAGCCCACATATTGTGTACACTCTAAATTAGTGGTTCTCAACCTTCCTAACTGCCGTGATGTTACAAATGGAACAAAGGGGTCGTGACCCACAGGTTGAGAACCGCTGCTCTAAATCAAATATTAAAACTTACCATGGAAAATATCAAAACTTGCAGTTTACACAATTTAACAAAGTACACGGAAACTAGGTCTTAAAGATAGCCTCTATTTTTAATATTTTTCATTACTCTTTTTGCTAATTTTTTCCTGAAGATCTTAAGCTAGTTACCATCTTTTAAGGATATACTACTTTACAAAAACAAATTTACATTAACAATAATAAAAATTTTAATACTATACTAAATTAATTGTGAATTTTAAGTCTATTATCTTTATAAAGATACATTAAAATGCAATAATTATTTTGTGGTGAAATTGAACCTTATTATTCTATAAAGCTTTCAGACTGACTTTTGAATTAACACTGACATTCGACATTATAAACATTATAAATACATAATTTAATCCTCATAAGTATAATTATGCCCACTTTGCAGTTAATGAAACAATGCTTTTAGCTAATTAACTTATCAAGAACCAGATGGCTAGCTCTGGTGGTCTCCAAAATTCACAGCTTTTTTTCATTGCTTAATCTCATACAGGAAATCATTACCATTTCAAATAAAAAAGATTTAAACAAATTAACAGAAAAATAGAAAGGCGCTCTGAGACAGGATGTCAAATTAAGACAATAAGTACATTAAAAATATTTTCCAAAGGCAGTGTTAGTAATATATCAAAGCAAATATAGCAGGGCAGACAAATGTAAGTAATATAGAAAAAATTTTGGAGACATTAAAAAATGTACTTAAATTATAATTGAGGCAAAAACACAAACTCTATGGACTAACACATAAAATTACAGCACAGTGTAAACAAACTATTTTCCAGTAACATACTCTTCATAAATTAGTTTTTAATAAAAATTTTGTTAAATGTGAATTAAACCATTCCAAGTATACTTTGTTATTACCTCTAGAAATGAAAAATTTTCTAACTTAGCAATGTGTTAGTGTAGGACTGTTCAAGTCTTAAACCTGTAAATAAATTTCCTATAACCTTGTGTATTATTTATAATTGCAGACTACTTCTACAAAGATGAAGCTTCAAAAATGCACTTAATCTAAAAAGGTCACTACCTATTTTACACACTTTAAATTAAAGAAAATAAATTTACCTCTAGTTGAAGTCTTAAGCTGCTATGTAACTCCACCAGTGGAACAAAAATTCAAGAAGTAAACTTTATGTGAAATAATTGTTTAAATTAGATAGTGTTAATTCAAGTTTTTTTTTGGCCGGGGCTGGGCTTGAACCTGCCACCTCCAGCATATGGTGCTGGCACCCTACTCCTTTAAGACACAGGCGCTGCCCTCAAGTTTTTAAACTTAAAAAAAAAACTTTTCTATTTTATGAATGTTTAAGTTCTGTTCCTTACTGAGAAAGGTAATCTATACATAACATTTACTTTTAAGTACCAAATGATCACAGCATGTCCATACTTCAGGTCGGTATTAAAATTCTCTATTATGAAAGGAAAATTTTAGTGTCTAAATTAGAAAAATATAAATTAGATCAAAATATAGTCTAACCATAGGAGTAGAAACATTAACTATGTTTTAAAACATAAAACCTAATTCCTGTCAACAGTTGTTACACTCAGAGGTTCTGAGATTAGATTGTCCTGCCCTATTTCCGTGATGAGAGGGGAAATAAGACAAGAACAGTAACATACTAGACCATGTACACAAATATGGTGACTCTGGTCAAAGTCATCTGTGTTCAATACAGTCTATACAATGTTAAAAATCTCTCCAAATTTTGTGCGGGTAAATGAGTCCTCTTTTACTGTAAATGTGGGAGCCATCTACACTTGGTAGAAACATAAAAAATATTTTATTTACTGCAAAAAAAAAAAAAAAAGGTTAATTTTGATAAATTTAAAGATATAAAATACAAACTAATGAATTACAAGGGGTACATGGGATTTCACAGTGTCTTTAATATTTCACGATTACACTGCTATGTAACGCTGTTACACACAGTGGACATCCCTTTTAATGAGTTAATGAAGTAAGGCTGTGATGTTTTAAACCTTCTTGATTGGTCAGGCACGGTCTCTCATGCCTGTAATCCCAGCACTCCGGGAGGCTGAGGTGGGTAGATTGCTTGAGTTCACAGATTTGAGTCCAGCCTTAGTGAGAATGAGACCTTGTCTCTAAAAAATAGCTGGGCTTTGTGGTGGGCACCTGTAGTCCCAGCTACTTGGGGGCTGAGGCAAGAGAATAACTTGAACGCAAGAGTTTGAGGTTGCTGTCAGCTATGATGCCACAGCACTCTACCGAGGGTGACAAAGTGAGACTCTGTCTCAAGAAAAAAAAACAAAAACAAAAACAACAAAAAAACCCCACAAAAATCTTCTTGATTCATACCAGCAAACTCTTCAAGAAATTTGTACTAATATTCCAACCTTTCAAAAAAAACCCCTTTAAGAATACATATTGTTTAATTTTTCCCAAAGTGATTAAGATGGCAGAAAGTATATGGGTTTTTTTTTATGGTTTTAATTTACTTATCCTTAATTGGTGAATGTGAACATTTAAAATGTTTATGCCTCATCTACTCCTTTTATTTTTATTGCACAGTGTGTTATTTGCCCATTTTTCCAAATGTCTTAGAAAATGAGCTTTATACATTAAGAATATTTATCTTTTATTTATCACTTGTAGCAAGTAATTTTTTCCATTTATTTGACTTTTTTAATATGGCAAACAATTATCTTGGATTTAACTTACAAAGAGAAATTCTCAAGAGTTATTAAACTTTCTCAACAATATTTCCTGCACATTCTGCCCATATCCCATGAGTCTGAAATGGAATGCTTTCTTATCATAGTGAATCTTCTACATACAAAAGTCTGTTTCTGGGCTGTGTGTTTGACCCCACTGATCTTTATGTGTATTCTCGGGTCAGTACTATGCTGTTTGAATTTTCCTAACTTTGTAATATTTTCTTATCTTTATAATCCAGTGTGATATTTAATAACACTATTTTTCTCATTATTTGTTCCCAAAATTATTTGTATTATTTTCACTTATAATTCAGATATATTAGAATCATTTTATCTAACTTACCCCTCAAAATATGAATTTTAAAGAAAAATTAACTGGGCCTATAATTCAATTATTGGTGTTATTTTAAAGATTATTTTGCAAACAGCTTTAGTCTTTTAGAATTTACTACTGGGATAATCAGATGCCATTTATGAACTGAACAAATAGTGTAAATATTTAACTATATAAACACTGTTAACCTAATATATAAACTATACTATATGTATTTTAAAAATAAAAGGAAGATAATCATCTCTACATCAAAGCTTTTCTCATAATTTGATTGGACTAATTAAACATAAGAAAGGCTTTCTTTTTACCTTGTGTTTTTTGATATAGGTCTCACTGTTGCCCCGACTAGAATGCAGTGGTGTCATCAAAGCTCATTCAAACATCTCAAATTCCTAGTCTCCATACATCCTCCTGCCTCAGCTTCCCAAGCAGCTCGGATTACAGGCATGAACCACAATGTCTGGCTAATTTTTAATTTTTTTGCAAAGATGGAGGTATTGCTATGTTGTACAGGCTGGGCTAAAACTCCAGACCTCCAGTGATGCTCCTACCTTTGCCTCCCAAAGTGCTGGGATTACAGGCCTAAGCCATGACAGTTGACCTCTTCTTTCCTTTTCCAATAAAATATGGCAATTTTCAAAGTAATACACTTAGAGTCATGTGTTACAGTGAAGCCTAAATGTCTTCCAACCTTTTCTCTTACACAATATAGCACACATTTTCATAAAATTTCCATAAATTCCAAGATTCTGAATTTTATTTGTCATGGGGCTAGGGAATCTCTGAACTTAAGAAAAATTGGTTGCCTTTCTAATAAATATAAAAATTTGTATGTGCTTTCCAATTGAGAATCACTGACCCATACCTTAAAAAAATAATTTGTTGGTGGGGCATGGTGGCGAATTCCTGTAATCTCAGCACTCTGGGAGACTAAGGCAGAAGGACTGCTTAAGACCAGGGGTTTGAGACCAGCCTGGGCAACATAGCAAGACCCCTGTACGACCAAAAAAAAATTTAGTTGGTTGTGGTAGGGCACATACCTACACTCCTAGCTACCATAGAGGCTGAGGTGAGAGATTGCTGAACCTAGGAGTTTGAGGCTACAGTGGGCTATCACTAGAGCATTACACTTCAGCTTGGGTGAAAGAGCAAGACCCCATCTCTAAATACAGCAAAAACAAAAACAAAAACAAAAAATCTTTATTAAGAGTGACTATATGACTAGTTCTAAAATGACATCTGAAGTTCATATTCTTCCTAAAAAAGTAATTTCTACCAAATTTCTATATTTCAATAGTGTTTTGTATGTAAAATTGGGGAAGTGCTTTCTTTCAGTAAGCTATTTATATATATATATATATATATATATATAAAGTAGTTTATAACTGCTTTCTTTCTTGTTAAGTTAATCATGGAGTAACTGATAATAATTTGAAAGAAAACCAATTTTAATGCATTAAGTCATTTACCCTAAATTTTAGATACAAGAGATGTTTTGCAACCACAATAGGGTGATCAATTAAACAAAGAGTTTTTAAGATTCAGTGCTTACTTTCTGTTGTTGATGTTGTTATAATTATTTGATAGTGATGAAGGAGAGATCTTTGGTAAAGTTGAAAAATTGGATGCACCTGGGGACCTTTAAAAATATGAAAATGTTAAATTAGATAAAAAAAATGAAGAATTTTGAAATTAATTATGAAATAAAGAAAAGAACAGATGACAATGTTTGTAGTAAATGAATGCTGGAAAACAGATTTATGAGCAAAATCACTATATATCCTCTGGTTTTCAATTTCCAATATATTTTTCCTTATAAGACACAATGAAACAGAAGGGAACTCTTTTCAAATAAAATTTATCAAATTTAATATGCAACTTGCCCTTATTTCTATAAATCTTCTAACCCAATATACCCATTTCTGAGTTTGGGTAAGCATTACTAACATTTTACAATCAATTTCTATAAATTAATGGAATTAAAATATTTTGCTTTGTTTTCTTCATAGGTACCATGGCATTCTAATTATATACAATACTGACACAGTTCAGAGAATATTTTCAATTCTTACAAATTTAAGGCAATGGGGATAGAATAGCATAAGAGAATCCCAAGCACAATCCCAAGAAGTAATACTTGGCCAAAGTTATCTCTGGAAAGATGAAAAAGATCTAAGTCTGATTATATTTACATACCTCACTAATTCAGAATCTTTTTGATGAAATCTCAATTACTATTGGTTTTTAATCAACAAATATGCTTAAAAGGCATGATTTATAATGAACAAATTTGATAAACAGAAATGATTAAATGACTTAAAAGTCTCTGAAAGATTTAATTACCCTTGTAATTTTATAAACAATTTAACTTTCCTAGGCAACATCTAGGTCATGGGCTGTAAAAAGTTAAGTTTTAGTTGAGTACTCAGTGGTAGTAAATTCTGAATCAGTAGGTCCAAGGTGATTAGTTTTTAAAAATTACTTTATTTTCTCTACTCAGGTGCTAATAAACAATGAAATGGTCTATGGGTAGGAAGTATAATCTACAAAATCTGCTTTTAGATATTTGGATATATTTAAATATATATATTTACAATGCACTATGCAGAATAAATAGTGGTAACAAAAGTTCTTAAATATAAGAAAATTTAACTTTTAAAAGTTTTTCTTTTTATTTCAGAATATTAGGAGAAACACATGTTGTTTACATAATTTGTTTTTGCACAAATTGAGTCAAGGTTATAAATAAGCCTCCCACCCAGATGGTGTGCAGTATACCCAATAGGTTAACTTTTAAAGTTTTATACATTATGAAATCTTGGAAAAATTTTTCTTTTTTTGAAAGAGTATTTTTTCTTTTTTTTGAAATAGGGTCTCACTCTGTCACCAGGGCTAGAGTGCAGTAACATCATCACAGGTCACTGCATCTTCAAACTCTTATGTTCAGGTGACCCTCCTATCCCAGCCTCTCGAGAGCTGGCACTACCGCTCCTGGCTAATTTATCTATTTTTGTGGAGATGGAGTCTTGTTCTTTTGCTCAGGCTAGTCTTGAACTCCTTCCTGACCTCAAGCTATCCTCCCACCTCACATCTCAAAGTGCTAGGGTTATAGGCATTAGCCACTGAGCCTGCACCTTGAAGGAGGCTCTTTCTGCTGATGAAGGGATGGATTACACCAAGTGAGACCTCTAGTTAGGTGCCTTTAACAAGATTTCATTTTATTATACTAAACTTAAACACAAAACAACATAACCAAAGTTTTAATATGAAATTATGTAGAAAACATATTTAAAAAGTAATTTTAATAATCTATATCCTGGTCTTTTTGTCTCCATATTAAGAATTCTAAATTAGGAGGAAAAAAATCTAAATTGATTAGACTTGAGTTATAATAAATTTAGGAGGTTAATTTTTCAAAATGTAATCCATTATAACTTTTCAGAAGTACATATTATAAGTCCAAACATTCTCTGAGTCTTACTTATAGTATAAATTACAAAATATCATTACTTTATCCAAAAAAGTGGCTGCATATAGTATATATTCTAAATATATATATATTTCTTTTGCATTTTTATTAGTTATTGGCAACTCTATTGAAGGACTGTATTCAAAGAAGAAAGTGAAATGCTATGGAGTTAATTTGTGTTTTCAGAGTTTCTGTGGACTTCATTCAAACACTCAAATATTTATTAAATGATCACTGTTCTACATATGCCTCACCCTTGCTAAGTATGGAAACAGAATGACAGACACAGTTCTTCACCTCAAACAGCTCACAATGTAACAGACAAAATGACATATAAGCAAAATAACTATGCAACAATATAAGTGCTATAACAAATTTTATTATAAAATCTTGTGGGTAGTGACATGAAGTGATTTAAAAATGATGTGTGTTTGGAGTAATAGGAGGGAACTAGCAGTGACAGTATTCTAGGTGTGAAAATATAGGACTGAAGAAACTGTGTTTAGGGAATTATCAGTAAACCCAGCTAGACTGAAAGAGGAGGAAGCAAACAGGAACAGGAACGGGAGAAAGGCAGCCAGGGTGCTAACGAAAGGTCTTTTATGTTCTACAGAGGAATCTGGATTTCATCCGATTGTACTGAGGCACACTGATAGATTTTAATAGGGTATCGATAAAACTAGATGTATATTCTAGAAAAATAATTCTTGAGGAAGAGATAAAGAATGGGAGATCAGTTAGGAGACTATAAAAATAACAGAGGTGAGGATTACTAAGGACCCGAGTTAAGAAGGTGGGCGTGGGCAAGAGCAACAAGTCTTGATGTTTAGGGAGCAGTTCTCAAAGTACAGCCTGGGGACCCAGGGGTTCTCTGAAGCCCTTCCAAGGTATCCATGAGCTAAAAACTATTTCCATAACACTACACTGCTATTTAAATGTTATATGACCTCCTTCACTGAGTGAAGAATTTACACTGATGGAGCTTCTAGAAGCAAAGGAGGTAAAACTGTTGATACCTGAATGCACATAAAAGCAGCAGCCCCAAACTACTTCACCCTCCCACCGTAAAAACAAAGTTTCACTTAAGAACATACACACTGGAAAAGTAAAAATTAGTGATTTTATTAAATCTTAATCCTTAATTGCACCTTTTCAGAACATTTTTTGAGAAACTGGGAAGTTTGTCGAAAGCATCTCTGCTACATACTGAAGCATCAGAGCTGCCACGAGGAAACTTATCTGAACTGTAAGTGGTACTAGTCACTCTTCGTGACACCAATCTTTTTACTCTTTTATATTCTTTTTACTCTTTTATATTAAAGTATGATTGCCTGTGCTTATTCAGACTTTGCTATCCACCAGGTATTTTCTCAAAAATGAATGAAGAGAACCTGTCACTTCAAGGAAAACAACAGGAAATATTTGCTGTCCATGATAAAATTCAATCTTTCAAATAAAAATTAGCATTTTGGAAAACTGGACTCTGCCCCCATGAACTTCCCAATACTGAGAAGCTCTTCACATGAGATCGGTGATATGCTAACATATGTGATGGAAAGATGCTGTCATATAAAAAGGAGTCAACATCTGGAAACTCTGCATAACTCTGTGAGTCAATATTTTCCAAATGAACAAAATGCATGAGTTTATGTATGGAAGACTTTAACGTAATAAATAATGAAATAAAAAATTTCACTGATAATTGTTTCAGATTCCACATTGCAATTAACCTTTAAGACTTAAACCACCACTGGTCAATTTCTGATATGGCATGAACTGAAAATATTCCTCCCTTTTTCAACTATATCTGTGTGAAGTTGAATTTTCTTTATGTACTTCAACCCAAATGATATATCATAATAAATTAAATACAGAAGCACAGACAAGAATTTAGCTATCTTCTATTCAGCATATATTAAAGAAATTTGCAAAAATGAAAAATATTGCTACTCTTTTCAGTAATTTTTTGTTTTAAATAGCAGTTATTTTTAATAAAAATGTTATGTCAACATATGATTTAGTTTTAAAATAAATATCTTAAAATGTACTTTAATTTCTTACATGAAAATCATTAATAGATACAACCCACATAAAAGTTCTTTAGATCTTTAATAATTTTAAGACTGAATTGGGGTATTGAGATCAAAATGTTTGAAAACTTTAGGTTTATGAAATAGAGTCTCTGACTAATCAGATGAGAAGTGTGGTTGAAGGAGGAACTCAAGGTAGTTCTGAGCTGGTATGTGAAATAGGGACTACAGGAAATGGACATGGTTTAGGCTGAGGGAATGGGAGTAGGCGGGGTAAAAAGATTTTCTTCAATCTGATATGGTGAATCCTACGTGAAATTGAGGAAAAATCTGGAATTCTGAAGAGAGGTCCGGGCTAAAAATACAGAATAGCACGTATGTGTCAGAGCTGTGAGCACAGAATCTATCACCTACTGTTTGACACCTACTGTGACTTGACAAACGAGGTCTTCCCAGAGCACCCTTCCTTCCCATAGGTAAAGCTCAACTAGAACCATTTCACATGTCGTCACACACGTCACCTGTGAATCATATACACAGCCCTAAACTAGCAAATATTCGTGGAATTAATGCCAGGTTATTTAGGGGCAGACTACAGCCCTTCAGTTATCTTTCTGTGATGTAATTTGGAAATTACACTGTTCGCTAAACGGTTCTGGTCTAAGTGGCTTTCTAGCCAAAGGCGAGAAGAAATGCTTAGAATATTACTCGATGGCTACATACTACTAACCTACAATTAACCTAATTTAGGCCAGTTTGGGCTAGGTGTAACATAAGGTATAATGTGTTGTCTCTTAATTAAGACCAAAACAAGGTAAGACACCATTTAGCTGAGGTGGTTTCATGAACAGAGAAAACTCAACTTTACCCTTAAATTCTGGAAGTTAAGCATTGGAATGTCCTTATATCCACTATGTTTCACGCTCAAGGCTAACTTGAGCCTCTTAATTCAACAGAAAAACACAGCTTGCTCTTGGTAAGTTAACTGAATATTTAACAAACATGGAAATCTAATACCACATTAAGCAATCAAAATATACAGCAGTTAAACCTATATGCTGATACAGCAAAATAGTTACATAATAAAGACTTCAAGGCTGGGCATGGTGGCTCACACCTATAATCCTAGCACTCTAGGAGGCCATGAGCTCATGAGTTAAAGACCAGCCTGTGCAAGAGTGAGACCCCTACCCACCCCCATCTCTAAAAATAGCCGGGTGTTGTGGTATTCAGGAGGCCGTGGCATGGGGATCATTTAAGCCCAAGAATCTGAGGTTGCTGTGAGCTATGACGCACTATGGCACTTTATCCAGGATGACTGATTGAGCCTTTTTCTCAAGAAAAAAAAAAAAAAAAAAAAAAGGACTCCATATTTTTTTTCAAACCTAACATTATATAAAAACCTAACTTTATAAAATCTAACACTATAAAACAAAAACTATCTTATTAACAAAAACAAGACTACCTTATATACTATTTCTAGCAATTGTCCTAATACAAGTTTTTAGAGACAAAAAAAATTTTTAATTTTGCGAAAATTAAACACTTTTACTATTGTGAGATACAGATTAGTTCAATTCAATAGCATTTGCTGTGTGCCTCCTACATGCCAGGCAGGCGTTAGGTACTTAAAGATACACAAAAGAGATTTAAGGAGTATATATATAAATTGCATTCTGTAATTTTATTTTTGCTCCTTATTGTGACTGCTTAAGTTTATGCATTATATTTATAACATAAAGGATTCCACTTTTTAAAAATAAAACTGCAGTCACTTTTCTTTAGCCATTATGAATCTCAGTTCCAAACTTGCAACCCATTTTAATTTTCAACATTATAGAAATTTTGAAACATACAAATATTCATGTTCTCATTATCATTCACTCAGTTTCAAAAATTAACATTCTTCCAGCTAAGTCAGAAGTTTCGATTAAAAAAAGTAAAAAAATAAAAAATTAACATTCTATCATTCTTAGTCTGTCTATAATCCTTATATTTCCTTTTGCTGGAGTAATTTTAAGCCAATTCTAGATACTCCTAATTTTACCTGTAAATGCTACAGTACACATCCCTCCCAGATAAAGTATCTTCTTTGTTTTAATCACTCCATACCATTAGCAGTTCCAATTCAACAGCAGTTCTTGTTCCAATTTTTGCCCAACTATCTTGAATTTACTTATTTCCTCCTAGTTGGTTAGTTTGAATCAGGAGTCCCCAAAGGCCCATACGTTTGTAGATCAATTCTAATAACTACATAAGCCCTTACGGCTCCTATCAGTTAACTTCATCTCCAATTTCACCTTATTGTGATTACATTTATTTTCCATTTGTCTTGATTTCTGCATGTATTTATATTGTTAATCTTGATTTACAGGTGTTACTGTAAATTGCTCAAATCCTTTTTGGAACAAACAAGAGAAAAAGGAAGAAAGTATCCAATAATTATTTGGGAGAACCTGTGAATGTAAAGTCTGTATGACAATGATACACTTAAATTATATTCATTTAGATGTGTAAATATATTCTTAAAATTTTTTAACTTCCATTAAATTTAGATACAGCTTTTAAATTAAATCTAACCCTAGTAAATCTTGACTATGATCAGGCTCTGTTGGATAAAACTTGGAAGCCAAAGGCAGTAGAGGCAGCAATCAGCAAAGTTTTATTTTATAGAGCACACTTAAATTCATAAGCAGGTAAGTCGTACTGAAGTTTATAAGCAGACAGAATACACCTGAGAGGGAGGTGTGAGTCTCTTTGCTGTGAATGAGGAAGGATGCCTTCCCAACTGTTCCCCTTGTAATTATTCTTTAATTCCTAGTTTTGCTCACCTAACTTGTTTATGCATTTCTTAACTCATCTTTATGCATTTCTTTCACCTAGGATCTTATCAAGCTGACTCCACACTATTCTTAACCAATGTCTCCTTTGGAAAGAAATTTTCTAAGATACTAATAGGGCATTGATTAATTATGGGATGCCAACTAGCTTGTTTAAAAAGTTTCTATTGATCAAGGTCTCTGTAGGGGTCTTGCAATTTGAGCAGCGTCTGAATTTTAGACCTTCTGATTGCAATCCTGGCTAGGTCTGCTTCTGCAGTAGCCCTGAATAGTCCATCTTCCCTACCTTGCTCAAGTTTAAGCTTAGGAACTGTTTTCCTCTTACTCAACAACTGCCCGCTTTTGTCTCAGCAATTGCCCACCTTCTTTTTCTCCTTCTTACTCTGTCCTCTACCTGTCCCTCACAGTAAGTACAGTGAAATGACAGAAAAATTATTAACTCATAGTTTCTCGTAAGGACTAAAATCTCTCTGCCAGTTGTCTTTCTCTTTCTCATGCTACCACACCCCCCCCCCCAATGGATTTCTGTTTTCACAAACCACTGAAGAGTCCAGCAGACAAATGAAGTATAACTTCTTTTTACATTCACTAGTTCCTTTGTTTTTTAGAATGTGTTCTCATAACCTCAAATGATTCCTGAGTGTCCCAGACAAACAATGGAACATGAACATCAGAGCTGAGGATCAGAAACTTCCGGAAAAATGTCTTCAATGTTGGAGAAGGAAAAACAGACGTAACATTCATTCCTAACACCTTGTGCATTTTTGTTCTTCCTTCAGTTCAGCTGGCCACTAGACCTCCAGTGTGGGCATTCTTCCTTTTCCTTCTTTGGGATGCCATGCCATTTCCCTGCTCTCTTCTTTCTTTCTCTACTCTCTCCTTCCCTGTCTCACTGCCTTTCTTTCTAAGAGAAAATAAAGTCTGTATGTTCATATCCTCATCTTGGCCTAGAGACTCTTTTCTCGTCCTGTGCTCAGAACCTCCCTGACATTTCCATCTTAACAGGTACTAGGTCACACATTTATTTATTTATTTTTGAGACAGAGTCTTATTATGTCGCCCTCGGTGGAGTGCTGTGATGTCACAGCTCACAGCAACCTCAAACTCTGGGGCTTAAAGTGATTCTCTTGTCTCAGCCTCCCAAGTAGCTGGGACTACAGGCACCCACCACAACACCAGCTACTTTTTTGTTAGTTTTCATTGTTGTTGAGTTGGCCCCGGGGCAGGTTCAAACCGCCAGCCTCAGTGCATGTGGCTGGCGTGCCATGTGCTACGGGTGCCGAGCCATACATTATCTTTATACAACAGAAAGTAGGTAGAAGCTTTAAGATGTATAAAAGATCTGTTTAATCTGTGTACATATTCAAAAGAAAATTTGCATACTTATTTAAGATCTCAATGAATAGTAAATTGGGTAATCTCTAAGTACAGAATTTCACAGGTTAGACAACTTAAGTAAAATATCAGTATGTATAGAAGCAATCTGTTGGTAAGTAGTAGTACATAGGAACTTCATTCTAACATTATGCCTTTCCTGTTAGTGACAAAAACCTAGAAAAGATACATGTTTAATCAACAGATTTGTAAGCAGCTTCTCTCCTTCTCCTAGAATCCTATCTCTTCAATCAAGTCTCACCTTATTTTTCTTCTTTTAATACATTTCTTAAGGAGCACTGTACACTAGCTGTTTTGACTATTTATCCCTCTTTTCCCTGTTAGCTCATTCCCACCAGCTGTCTGAATACTACAGGTTAAACCATGGTTTCTACTTGTCAAGTGCATTAAACTTTCTGCTGTCTCTCCCATCTCTGCAACCTTTAGCACTGCTGACCAGCCCTTGCTTCTTGGACCTCTTTTCTCTTGGCCTCTGTGACAAAACAGGATCAAAACTTTCCTGAATGTTCATGATCATTTTACTTGATCCCTTTGTCCTGTACCACTCTGGGACACCTTTAAGGTGTTTAGTATTTTGATCTCTACATACAGACTTTAATTTCCCACTACTAGGAATATGACTCCATACATGCAATTCTCATTACTCTCCAAGATTTGCTTCTCTATCTTTAATTGTATTTTAGGCACTTTTCTTTGGTTCCATTATTTCAAACTCTAAAGTCTCAGAAAAAGCCATTCCATGTCTGTTTCTTAATGTGAACAATTATTAGTCTTTCTCTGGCTCGGGTGGGTCTGGACACTCATTAATCAAACTGAACTCTTCTTGCTTTTCTGGTTCTGTTAAGATATTTCTTCCAGGTCACAGAAGACTTCCAGCAGATAACCCTTGGACCTTGTACAAGCCCTCCAGCAGGGAACCTTCATCTCTGTCATGGCACGCTGCCACCTCCTGACCTGCAGGGAACCACATGCTGAGTTGCCTTCCAAGAGGGCCCTAACCTGACCCAGTGCTGTCGCCATTCTCCATTTTTGGTGGCAGCCCATCTTCTTGCTGATGATCTTAGTAAACCTCCACTGTTAACTCTACTCACTCTGGTCCTTTGCAGCACCTTTCCACTTTCCAGTGGTGGCAAGACCAATCCTGGGACCCCTCCAGATCCCATTAGCCCCCCAATGATCAACACTGCATACTAACTTGCTAGGACTCGAGGGTTTGGAGGAAGGGGCTTCTTCGGGAGTCTTGTTTGTCCATCTTTTCTACTACAAACCCCTGACTAGGAAAAGACTACCTCCAGGATCTGGGACACCATCCCTTAGGGACGTCTAAGGGACAGATTGGGTCTCTTTCCATTCAGTGCCATGGATGATGCAGGGACACCTGGCTCCTCCCTGGTGAGTATTCACCCTAAATCCTTTCTCTCATCCTATACACCACGGGCAATTGTCATTCTGCTCTCCCTCGAGATTCGCCACTGGGCTATCTCCTCCCTGCCCTGAAAATGGTTTGGTTTAAACATTCTCTGCGATCTTGATAATTTCATAATCCCCAATGGCAAGTGGTCTGAGGTCCCCTACATTTAAGCTCTCTTTTTCCTTCAGAGCGGCCCCTTCCTTTGTTAGGACTGAACTGGGAAGGGACGGGCTGACTTTGGCTCAGACCTTACTTCTGTTTGTTTTCTTTAATAAATTCTTCTTTGGTCTCTGGATTGGCCTCTTCTCATTTCAGCAAACTATCACCCCATTTTAATCCTGTACCCAACAACAACAAGATAAAATGAAAGGAGATTTAAAAAAATATCTGTAAGAAGGTAACAAATTACAGATTTGGAAATATTACCCTTCCTGAATCTCCCTTTATGCTTATATTGTCACATTTCAAATTGAAGATGAGTGTTATTAATTTACAACATGAAAGGAAGGAATGACAAGGAGTGAAAGAACAGTTCGGTGCCACCCTTTTAAGTCCCGCAAACTAAAATCACTCAACTCTCCACCTCTAGTATTCGAACAGAGTTAAATCTGGTAACAAACCTGTAAACTTTCACAGGAATTTTAAGTTTACTTTCTGTAACCTGTGATAACCATGCCACTTTTTGTATAAAAACAAAACTGTACATGACAAAAATCTATGAATGTTTCAAGTAATCAGAGCCTATTAGGCTTATAAATACTTAAAAAGTCTCAGTACAATGTATTAGTTGTTAAAATGAAATCAACACTTTATATAGTAAGTTTCCTAACGTGTATTTTAATAACTTTTAATCAGATAGCTCTATGCACCAACTCTGAATCCATTTAGTTTTGCAGTTATAGATGCAAATTGAGCTTAATTACTCTCTAAAGAAGTTTAAGTGCTAAGTGTGCAATATCAATACAGATGATGCAAAACAAAACAAAACTAAAATAAATACTACAGGGTTGCCTACATGCTTATTACCTACTCCCGCTAAACAGTAGTGTGCAACGGCTCTATTATTAAAGGCTTCCTGTTTCCAAGCAGCACACTGGAGAGGAGCTGGAAGAACACTGTGATGGCACTGGATTACCTTTATACCTAGTGTTTCAATAAGCGATTTGAAATTCTGTTAATCACACCACCACAAATGGTAGGTGGACAATGTATACATTTGAGCTATTAGCATGGTTTTTTCCACTTGACTTTTTTTTTTGTTTGTTTTTTAGAGACAGAGTCTTACTTTGTCACCCTCGGTAGAGTGCCGTGGCGTCACACAGCTCACAGTAACCTCCAACTCCTGGGCCTAGGCGATTCTCTTGCCTCAGCCTCCCGAGTAGCTGGGACTACAGGCGCCTGCCACAACGCCTGGCTATTTTTTTGTTGCAGTTTGGCCGGGACCGGGTTTGAACCCGCCACCCTCAGGTATATGGGGTTGGCACCCTACTCACTGAGCCGCAGGTGCCTCCATTTGACATTTTCATTGGCTAAAATGTCAGCTCATGCCATATCTATTTGATGGTGAATTCTTCTCTAGATGTTTTCTAGTCCATGAAAATTCAGAATCATCAGTGACTCTGAACTTTTTTACACCAAACATCTAATCACATGCCTTTTGTGTTTTTTTAGTAATTGAAGAAAATGAATTAATTAAATCAAATTCTAATGCTACACTCACAAGAAGAAATTGTTACTTATTTCAGAAGAAAAGCAAAATTTAGATCCTTTTAAAATAATTTCAAATGCATCCTTTGAAATAAATATACCTGAATGAAATGATGTAGAAAAAAATTAATATACGATTTGATCAAAAATGAGTACAGTTGTACCTCAGTAACCCTGGCTAAGGAATCATGTTTCACATTACATGTTCTGGTTAGAATAAGGGTTAACTTATTGACATATGTTTATTTTCTTTTAATGAAACTCCAGGCTTCCAGTTACTCTGCTTTAAAATTAATTTTTGTAAGTACAAAATTTAACTGGCCACACATCTCCCATGGAATAATTAATCTACCCAAAGATATCATCTGTGGAAAATAAAGTCATGTATTTAACAGAATAAAAGCTTAAAGGAGAGAAAACCTTTTAAAAAGTTTTTGTTTTTGAGAGGTTCTAAGAACTAAGATTATTTATTTTAGTAAGTCATATATACATAGATCATGAATACATTTATGCCTTTGTGGGATTCAATGTGTTGATTATTTGTACAAACTGGAGTGCTTACAGCCCACTAATTAACATAGCTTTCACCTCATTTACTTAATCACAGTGTTAAGATATTTGTGTTCTATACTTGATAGATTTGACTTGTATCCTTGCAATATGCTCCATAGGTGTGGTCCCATGATTAAGAGGGAGGGAGGGGGGTCCCACCATTAATCCTCCCTCTGTCCAACTATCCCCCTCCCTTTCCCTCCTTCATCCTGGGCTATAGTTGTGATTCATTTCTCATATAAAAGTGTGAGTGATTATAAATTGATTTTATGGCAGTACTGAGTACATTGGATATTTTTTTTCCCATTCCTGAGATACTTTACTAAGAATATTTTCCAGCTCCATCCATGTAAACATAAAAAAGGTAAAGTCGCCATCTTTTTTTAATGCTGCCTAGTATTCCATGGTATACATATACCATAATTTACTAATCCAGAAATAAGATTCTTAAAAACTAGTTTAAAAATACAAATTCTGAAGAAACTATTATAGTAAGTACTTAAAAAATGTAACTAGATTAGAAATACAAGTTCTAAAGAACATTGTTCTTTAAAACTGAAACATGAATATAGAGATGATAAATTCAAGTTATATGTTGATATCTACACAAAACTTCAATTAGAAAACTTCAGACTATTTTCTTGTAAGTTCTTAAGATTCCTCATACAGACTTTGAGCTGTGTTAGGTGCTGATTAGAAGCTTACACATAAGGCTCGGCCCTGTGCTCAGTGGTTAGGGCACTGGTCACATTCACCAGGGCTGGTGGATTTGAGCTTAGGCCTGCTAAATAACAACTACCAAAAAAAAAAAAAAAGTATATACATACGCTTTTTTTAAACTAACTACAAGATCACGTGTTTTAAATACATTTATATTTTACCCTTAGCATTTTTGAATATTTAGCATTTCTTCCCAGGTAGCCCCAAAATTTATACTCCAGCTGAGGATACATAGTTTCAATTCTGATCAAAATGAGCCTAGTACAATTTCCAGACACTCAGAGCACTTAAGCTTCTCTCTTTCCAGTGGTATAGAACAGTTAGACAAGATACTAACATGCTTTCAGTGTCTCTATCATAAGAAGCCAATAAAATACAAATATGTGGGCTCATCATAAGGCTTGTATTTCGTTGGTTTGGGCTAGGAACCCTGGAAGCTTATTAGAAATAAGTCACATCCAGATTTACTGAATCAGAAATTCTGCAGGTAGGACCCAGTAAACTGTGTTTTAATAAGCTGTACAGTGGCCTTCTATCACCGTATTACAACTTCCACTATTTTTCCTTGGCTTGTGACATCTTAGGTAGGAACTAGTTATGTGCTACCCAGCATGAGCACTGGACAGATCCCATGTTAGTGGTATTTATTACAACTAGCACTTTCACACTATTTTGAGGGCCAGGAGTCATCTTCTAATAGATATAATGACAATTTTGAGGAGAATAAACAAGATACTCTATATCTTACTTAAGTTTTTTCCTGAAGACCTAAAATTACGTGCCCTCCGTGAGAGTTGAATTTGTCTAAGTTACATCATGTTCCTTTAATGTGCTATAAATGAATACACAGACAGTCCAACTTTTTTTTTTTAAAGGTGGCATTCATCCAGAACAAAAGAATCTGTATCCTTGCTTCAACTATACCAAATATACGTAACCAAAAACAAGTGATAACTTCCTCAAACTTTCCTTTTTCCCTCCTCTAATCTCCATCTTCTCTATTGTAAGTATATAAATTATATTAAATTATAATTCTCATTCTGTTTATCAATTGTATGTTTTAAAGTTTCATCTAGTTTTTAAGATCTCACCATTGTTACTACCGTCTCAATTTTTTTTTTTTTTTTATTCTCTATGCCAGTGATAGATATTTGACCAGGCTGTTTCCTACTCCTTACCACAAGCAACACAGCTAAAGAGATACTCATCCTCAAAGACCCGTGTGAAGTGCTTGGTCGGTGCGTGTGTGCATGCATGTGTGTGTGTGTGCGTGCGTGTGTGAGTGTGTGCGTATATGTGAAGTCTTGATTTAATTAAATGCTGATTGGTTTATGGGATGGAGGTTTTACACTCCCAGCATCAGTGCTTCCACATTCTAACCCAAAGTTTGCATCAGCAACCTTCTAAATTATTTGTCATTCTGATGGGTAAAATCTTGCATCTTATGCATTATTTCCATTTTTTCTGTTTACCAATGTTTATCTTCTCATATACCTGCCAGCACTTGGGTGTCCACTTATTAAACTTTCCTTTCATATCTTTGGTCTATTTTTTAAAAGCTATTTTCCTTTTAGTTAATTTATGGCAGTTACTTATGTCTTATAGGCATTATTATCTCTTGTAGGTTTTAAGCAACTTCATTGCCTAATTGTGCCACATCATATATTGAGTTCTTTAATATACATGAGTCTGTCTGAACTTAGTAGTTTATTCCAGCCTATCTGCCTTGCTTTTGCTCTCATCATGCTGTTTTTATTATTAATAAAACATATCTATGTAGTAATTCTCAATATCTAGTAAGTCTAGTCTCCTTCTTTCCTCTTGTCAAAACTGATTTAGCCAATCCTGGACCTGTATCTATCTACACTAACATAAGAATGAGTTGGTCAAATTTCTTAAGTAGTCAGAAAAGAATGTGGAATAGAAGGCACTTACACTACTGATTTAGTGAAAACGAATTACTAGGTTAAGTAATTTAGTACTTTACTTTAGTACTTTAGTACTTTACTTTAGTACTTTAGTCTTTGTCTTCTACGATAATGAATTTAGAACTTTTCCTGTGACGGTTTTATTCATTCTTAATTAGGTTAGTTTCTGTTACATTATTTTCTAAGCAGTTCCTCATAGTATACAGCAAAGGCTGGAAATGTGTGGCTCACAGGCCAGATCCAAGCTGGCCACCTGCTTATAAAGTTTTATCAGAACACAGCCATGCTTATTTGTCGACAATGTCAAAGATTACATTCATGCTACCCCAGTAGAGATGGCTGTGACAAAGACCATATGGTCCACAAAACTGAAAATATTTATCTGCTCCTTTATCAAAAAGATTGCTGACCACTGGTACAGAAAAAATCCAGCAGTTTTTATAAATTAATCTTGCATTAGAAAATATTACTGGATTTTCTCAGTTCTAGCAGTCTGCTGATTGTTCTGGATTTATGTAGATGATTATATCATACAGTGAATTTTATCTCCTTTCTTATCTTCTAGACTTCTCTGGATTGAGTTCAAAATTTCTCAAAGAAATTATTTTTGCTAGAGACTTTGGGTATACAGGCTTCATCAAGTTAAGAGAATTCCCTTTTATTCTTAATTTTCTGAGAATCTTTTCATACACAGGTATTAATACAAATATCAAAAACATTTTTCTTATTTTGATAAGTATAATTTGATAGTTTATGACAATACTGCTAATATAACATCATGAATGAATACTTAATGTTGCTATGCCTTAATATTTGGCATCCCCATTAAACTTCAGGCCAGTGAAAACTAGATTCCTACTGGATTTCTGTGCATCTCTAGCACAGTACCGTTCGTCACCACTGCACTCACTACATGTGTATGGTGTGTTAGGTATTATGTAAGAAATGGTGTTTTCTTTTATACAAAGTACTATAGTTGTTTGATTAAATAAAAATGATGCTGTACTAGCAGATAGGGAAGATAAAAATATAAATTGGTCTTATCTTTCAGGTTAAAATCAATAATTTTAAGAAGAAAACATTTTTCATGGCTGGGCATGGTGGCTCATGCCTGTAAATCCCAACTCTCTGGGAGGCTGAGGCGGGTGGGACTGCTTGAGCTCATGAGACCAGTTTCAGCCAGAGTGAGACCCCATCTCTAAAAATAGCCAGGTGTTGTGGCGGGTGCCTGTAGTCCCAGCTAAGGGACTGAGGCAAGGGGATCACTTGAGCCCAAGAGTTTGAGGTTGCTGTGAGCTATGATGCCACAGCACATTACCAAGGGCAACAAAGTGAGACTCTGTCCCCTCCCCCTCCCAAAAGAAAACATTTCTCAATCTTTGGAACTCTTGAAATTTTTATATGAATCCAGAGCAATTTAGTAATTTCAAAAATTATTTAAAGATATAATAAGTATGTAACAATCTAAACATAAATGAGAAAAAAAGTAGTTATACTATAAAGACTGACAGTTGAGTATTCACCAAGAAAATATTCCTAACATCCAAATCTTCATCAATTATGAAATAAAACCGATTCACTCCACGTTTTTAAAAATATATTTTATTGTAAGTTACACTTTTATACTAAGTTCTACCCATGTATTACATCTAACTAAGTAGGGTAAGATAAAAAATCACCTCCATGAAATTAATATGTTTAGGCATTTTCTCATGACAAATCTAAACAAAAAAACTTCACAAGACAAAAAAGATAACCACTTACACAGGTCACTACGAAAGCTTTAAGAATGATTGTTGTACATTATTTCACTCCCAAGTAACACAGTAGCCAGCGTCCTTTCTTGATTTACCTGTCCAAATTTCACCTTGCTTGGCTTACAGGTGCTGGGAGTGTACAATCTCCTTGAGGAAGAACATCTCATTTTGGGGTCAGTCCCCACCAAAACAGTATAGCAGAGCACAATCCTGTCTAGACTCAAGCCCTTCCTCTGAAGTACATGACGATGTCAGATAGTTGGGCACCCAGAAGATGCATTTTAATGTTGAAGAAAATAAAGTAGCAGGTATTTTTTTATTTGCTAAGTTGGCATTTATTAAATTATCACTAATTTAATTAAAAATCATTATTTTAAGAATTTCAAAGCACAACATCACAATCCCATATAAGAAAATCTGAAATTCCAAAGCTCTGAAAATTTAAAAGTTTTTTTCACAAGTATTTGGCAGCAACATGACCCTGATAATGAGACTATTTACAGTCCCTGTTTATCCCACATAGCATGAATATTTGCTGAAGGAATGTTAACATGTTTGATTACTGAGTACCCCCTGGGAGTTAATAGAAATGTTATAATAATAGGCAGGACATGTATCGTATTACTTCCTCAAAGTTTGAAAACTCTATGTATTGAAACATAACTGGCCTTAAGTGTTTTTGATAATGGAGTGTAGATATAATTATTCTAAAACCGTCAAAAAGATTCCTAATTCTTCTCTCATTTATTCTCAAAAGCGTTCATACACTCTTCTTTTTTCCATTTTTTTTTTATTCTAAAACATTTTGAAAAGAAAAACTATTTTAAGATCAGATTTATTCAAGTAAGGAAGCTTGATACTTTCTTGGTACTTAAATCATCAAAAAGCTTCAAAAAAATTAAACAAAGTTTAACAACATAACTGTATTAGACAATGCAAAATTCTCATTTATAACATATATTGTACCTTCTTTTAAGATACTTAAATTGGAAGCTTTTTAAATAGCAATGTATTAATTGAAGTACAAATTTTAGATAACTTCATACTAAGTATAAAATATTAAAATATAAGTACGGAATGACTTTTTGCAATATACAATTAGGTTCTTCTATCATTCTGGATTTTATTATCTAAAGTAAAAGGCTTCTAAATCATGTAATAACCCATAGAAGTGGGAGCACTTACTTAGGAGTAGAAGGACCCCTGGGCCATGTTCCATCTTCATTTTTCTGTTCTATTACTAACACCTGCAAATATGACACAATAAAAGAAGTGTTTTTCCATCACTCTGAAGTTAGAAAAGCTTTAGAAAATCAGCTGAATATACTGAGAAACTAAAGCAACTCTGTGATTACTTAAAGGATACAGTAAAATAGGTGAAGTGGTATTTGCATTTTGATTCCAAAGCTGGGCAAGGGAGACAAAAGGATTTCAGATATAACAAATCAGCAATTAACGTGTGAAGGAAATAAAGCAAACTATGAAAAAGATTAAACCAAGTAAATAGCATGTAAGTTCACTGAGTTTAGGGGGTACATTTTCTATTTGTATTGGTAGCATGCAACACAGAATTGTGCAAATAACAGAGGCTCAATAAACGGTTGTAGTGGTTGTTAAAAATGCTGACACAGGATCTTAGCTAACCATTATTACGCAAATGCTGAGGAATGGTGACACAGATAATTCCAAGTTAGATTTTATGAAATTTGGGGACTTGAAATGAGTGTACATATACATTATCACTATGTAAATTGCATAATCTTTTAATACACAAATGACAGAGTCAGAGCTGAGGAGTTCTCTGTTGTAGCACGGTTGAGGTAAACAAAAATTACCTCTAATAAACAAAAAGGACAGGCTTAGGCAGAGCTATACTTTACTCTAAAATATTCCTAAATCCTTCCTCACATCTTTTGGTCTAAAAAAAAGTCTTTCTTCTACTTTTTGCTATGGGTGAGTCTGTGCAAAGAATAAAAACTTATTAAAAATAGTTAAATTAAAAAAATAAATGTGATAATACCAACAAGAAGTTAGTATCTGAATTTCCATGAAAACTATAACACAGACAATATGAAGTGAAGTAAATTCAAGGCATTTAAAATTTGAATACATTCAATATACTGTTTTCATTAATTCTCTTCCTTAAAGTTGCAACTCTGTAACCTACTCTAACAAGCTCTTGGTAATGTAGTTTTATGCACTGTATGTTTCTAGGACATTTAGAAGTTGGTCCTTGGATCCTAACCACATAAAATGTAAGCTTGTTTTCAGAAAAGATGTCAAATAATAAAATATTAATTATAAAATTTTTGGATCTTTGTTAAAAGAGCATGCTAATAAAACATTAAATTCATCTTTATAATATTTTATACATTAAAAAACTCACATGATGTATTATATATGTACCACATGAAGAAACAAGTTCATCATGTACCTACCATCCTGATCCTCTCCTGATCACACTCCTCTCCTTACCTACAGGACACAATCATTGTCCCAATTTTCTAATTATCGTTCCAACTCCGTCTTATATTTTTTAAAGATTAATAAAGCAGAACTGACTGACTGATTTTTAACTTCTGAAGAATATTTTCCTTTACCGTAATTCATAGCTATAGCAACACTCACACATAAATTACATGTAACACACACACACACACACACACACACACACACATTATAATCATTAGGAAGACTTAAATTAGTTATAAGACAAGAGATTCTAGATATAGAAATTTTCGATGTAGTATTTAATATCATTATTTAACCATAATACCTAATTCCTAACAGTATTTATACTTAAAATTTCATGTTTTTAGAACCACAGATATTAATGTTGAAAGCTATCAGAAATGTTACAAATTCACTATTCAAATCCATAATTTTCTAAATAAAACTTTGCTTCATAGTTAAAACATTAACTCAGGATGAAAGTATTTTTACAAAGATTTCAAAATATAATTACACACACAAAAGGAGAAGAGGGAAAGACTACCCATTCTGGAAGGCATACTCTTCCATTGTACACCTTAGTTTCACTTTCTAATGAGGAGACTTTCAATTTAGTTAAAAAAAAGTCTAGGATAGTGTTTAGTTCATTTATCACCAGTCATAAAAGAACTCGTATTTAATATATATTCTCTGAAACATTCCTATTTTCAAAGACCAAAAGTCCTTATGGATGCTTCATCCTGCTAAACTAATTTATTCTCTCATGCAACCATAAATACATACATACCTGTCAAGAACATTAAATTATTTAACTTCTCTAAGCCTCAGCTTTCTAATGTATATGATGGAAAGGATCATGTCATAGGATCACTAATGAGATTTAAAGAAATAATTCTACATAACCTGGAGTTACCTCAAGGCCGATGGAGCAACTAGGGAACGAGGTGTACATCCACTAGAAGACAGAAGAAGGAGCTAGAGAGGGAGCATTAGCTAATTGGTGGAGTTCAATGTCTTCAATTTCGCTTCAATCATGCTTTTAATTATAATACACTGAATTTTGTAAGAATTCACTTAAGAATATAATGGCTAAAATAATTTTGAAAATCACCATTTTTATAGCCTAATATAATACAATGTATTATAGCTATTTATGTATAGTAGCTATTTAATAAAAATTAATTTTCTCAGTTTCTCTGAATTTTTCCACAATTCGGTATCATTGATGTCAATCGGAATTTTTAAATAAAACAGAACTAATCAAAAGTTCTCAATATTAGAGCACCAACACACTGTGTTAGGTACTAAAAATAAAAATAAATAGAACACAAACTAACCAAAGCAAGGACCTCAAAATCTGAGAAGCTTAATACACAAATATAATACATATGCATAATATACATATGCATAAATTACGGAAGGGAGCATTTTTTTCCTCCAAAGTAGAAACATCCTATATTTCAATGGATATGGAGAAAAACAGGGAAGGCTAAAGAGATGACGTGACATTTGAGTTGGAATAGGAGGATGAGTAGTCTGATATGGTCACCCTACAATATATGATGGGATGGGATGGTTAATGTGAAAATCTGTAAGGTATACAGGGCTTTTTGCTGAGTGGATATAGGACTGGGAAGAAGCACACTTCACACAGACAGAATAACACAAAGGAAAGTGCAGGAGTGCAGAATAGTACTGTGTGTTTAGGAAACTATAAGTAGTTTCCCAGAGTATACACCAGAAAAAGGATAACATGAAGATACTAGAGGAACAAGCAACAGGTTACACCATGACATGCATGCTGGGTTCAAGTGCCTGGACTTTACAATCAGTATGGAGCCAGGAAAGGTTTATGAAAGGAAAATAGTGAGGTTTACATTTTAGAGTGAGTATTCTGGCACAAAAAAGACTGAGTGGACACATGAGCATGGAGGTAGAAGGATCTGTTGAAAGAATATGAAAGTTAAGGGCTAGAATTGGACAGAGATTAATTAAGACGTGTTCAGAAGGGAGAATAAGTATGATCTGCTGATTCACCATCTTCATTTCTTAACATCTTAATTTCTTTGGATTATACCATAAAAAAAAAACAAAAACAAAAAACTGGGAGCTGATGCCATCTAATAAAGGTTGGCAAACTGTGGTCCAGCTAGCCTGCTGCCCTCCTTTGTAAATAACTAGCTTTGTCAGAACACAGCCACACCTATCTGTCCATGTGTCATCCATGGCTACTTTCATGCTACTACAATGGCAGAGTAACAGTTGCCACAGACACCGTGTGGCCTGTGGAGGTGGATATTTATTACGTGTTCCGTTACAGATCAGCTAACCTATATTATATATTAGCTTTTTAACAAAAACCGGAAAGTCATTTCTCTTGAACAAGTAGATTATTCCCAAGCTAGAGGGGGGGGGGAGGGGGAGATGGTCAAAGTTATAGTTAGTGACCAGCAGGGATAGAAAAGAGATAAGTTTAGAAAGAGGAGTCCAGAGACAGTAGAATCCACTATATGTTGTTGTCAGGATATCAATCAAAGTTTGTGAATCCAAAAAGGTTCATGTATAGTATGTTTAAAATAAACACTACACTAGGTAATACCTGTCCTTGGTATAAGCCAGCATCCTGAATGGTGCTGTCTGGCTTGTTCAGAGGTTCAAATGTATTACTCATGTATTTGTTCCACAATCTGGTCTCCTTTTCATCTGGAATACTGAAGATTTTTCTTATTTCTTTTTCAATTGTATCTAGATTAGAGGAGGAGAGATAAGTAAATACAATAAATATCTTAAAATATACCACATACAGTTTAATGCTTACCAGCATAAAATTTTAAATTTAAAATACTGATAGATGAACAAACATATTAAAATTTCATGGTAACCTCAAATCAAAAAACCTACAGCAAATACAAAAAATAAAAATAAAAAGCAAGAAATTATAAAACACTATCAGAGAAAGTGACTTTTAACAAAGGAAGACAAATGAAGAAAGAGGACCACAAAGCAGCCAGAAACGAAATAGTAACATAGCAGCAGTTAAATCCTTACCTATCAATAATAACAGTAAATGTAAACTAAACTCTCCAAAGACACAGAGTAGCTGAATGGCTAAAAAAATACAAGAGCCAACCACATGTTGTCTTTAACAGATACACTTCACCTATAAAGATGCACACAGAAAAAAGATATCCCATGCAAATGGAAACCCCGAAGAGGAATAGCTATAATTCTATCAGATAAGTAGATTTTAAGACAAATACTGTAAAAAGAGACAAAGGTCATTATATGATAAAGGGGTTAATTCAGTAAGAGGATACAACAATTCTAAATATATATGTACTCAACACTAGAATACCCAGATAGATTAAAGCCAATATTATCAGAACTAAAGTGAGAGATAGACCTCAATACAATAACTGTTAGAGACCTCAACACTCCACTGTCAGCAATGGACAGATCATCCAGACAAAAAATCAACGAAGAAACACTGGACGTAATCTGCCCTATAGACAAAATGGACCTAACAGATATTTCTAGAACAGCTCATCCAAAAGCTGTGGAATGCATATTCTTTTCCGTATCAAGGACAGACTGCATGTTAGGACACAAAACAAGTCTTAATAATCAAAATCATACCAAGTAGTGTTCTGACCACTATGGGATAAAACTAGTGATCAATAACAATAGGAACGCTGGAAAATATACAAATACATGGAAATTAAATAATATGCTCCTGAATGGCCAGTACATCAATGAAGAGATTAAGAATGTAAAAATTTCTTGAAACAAATAAAAATTAATATATTAAAACCTATGAGACACAGCAAAAAGATTAATAAGAGGGAAGTTTACAGCATTGAGTGTCTACATCGAAAAAGAAGAGCTTCAACAATGTAACAATGCACCTCAAACTAGAAAAATAAGAATAAACCAAACCCAAAATAGAAGACAAAGATCAAAGTAGAAATGAATAAAATTGAAACAAACAAAAATACAAAAGATGAACAAAGTAAGTTGTTTTTTTTTTTTAAATATAAAGAAAACTGATAAACCTTTTAGCCCAGCGGTACTCAACCTGTGGGTTCCGACCCACAGAAACTGTTTTGAAGGGCCTCAGGCCTTAGGAAGGTTGAGAACCACTGCTTTAGCCAGACTTAAAAAAAAAAACAAGAGCCAAATAAATAAACTCAGAGATGAAAAAGGAGATATTATAACCGATCCTGCAGAAATCTAAGGGATTATCAAGAGACTACTATGAGCAACTACCTGCCAATAAATTGGAAAACCTAGAAGAAATGAATAAATTCCTAGGCACATACAACCTAACAAGACTGAACCAGGGAGAAATCTAAAACTTGAATAAATGAATAACAAGTAACGAGACAGAAGTAGTAATAAAAAGTCTCCCATCAAAGAAAAGCCCAGGACCCAATGCCTTTAATGCTGAATTCTCCTAAGTATTCAAAGAAGAACTAATAACCAATCTTATTTAAACTATTCCAAAAATTTCCAAAAGACTGAAGGAATACTCTCAAACTCATTTTATGAGGATTGCATCACCCTGATATTAAAACTAAAGAAACAACAAAAAAAGAAAACTATAGGTTAATATCTCTGATGAATACAGATGTTAAAAGTCTCAATAAAATACAAACCAAATACAACAGATTAAAAAGTTATCCATCATAATCAAGAGGGATTCATGGGGTACATGGGTGGTCTAATATACGCAAATCAATCATTGTGATAAATCATATCAACAGAATGAAGAACAAAAACTATACAAAGTTTTTAATTGATGCTGAAAAAGCATTCAATAATATCTGACATCCTCTCAAGACAAAAACTCTCAAAAAATGGGATATAGAAGGAACTTACCTCAACATGATAAAAGTCATGTATGACTAACCCATGGCTAGTATCATACTGAATAGGGAAAAACTGAAAGCTTTTTCGCTAAGATCTGGAAGAAGACAAGGATGCCCACTTTCACCACTCTTATTCGACATAGTATTGGAAGTTCTAGCTAGAGCAATCGGAAAAGAGAAAGAAATAAATGGCATCCAAATTGTAAAGAAAAAAGTCAAATTATCCTAGTTTGCAGATGATATGATCTTATATCTAGAGAAACCTAAAGACTCCCCCCAAAATTATGAGAACTGATAGACAAATTCAGTAATGTCTATATCTGAAAGATACAAAAGATACAAGATACAAAAATAATATGTAAAGATACAAAATTAATATACAAAAATCAGTAGCATTTCTACATGCCAACAGTAAACAATCTGAAAAAGAAACCTAGAAAGTAATCCCATTTCCATAACTATAAAATACAGGAATAAACTTAACCAAAGAAGTGAAAGATTTCTATAGTGGCAACTATAAAACGGGGATGAAAGAAATAAAAGAGGACATACAAAAAATGAAAAGATATTTCATGCTTATGGATTGTTAGAATCAATACTGTTAAAATGTCCTTACTACCCAAAGTAGTCTATTAGATTATACACAATCTCCATCAAAATACCAATAACATTCTTCACCGAAATAGAAAAAATAATCCTAAAATGTATATGGAACCACAAAAGAAACAAAGTCATCTGACCAAAAAGAACAAAATTAGATGAATCATGTGATCTGACTTCAAAGCTATAGTAACCAAAACAGCATGGTACTGGCATCAAACAGACATATAGACAAACGAACGGAACAGGCAATCTAGAAATAAATCCACACATTTATAGTGAACTTATCTTCAATAAAAGGGCTAACAACATACACTGGAGAAAGGACAGTCTCTTCACTAAATGGTGCTGGGGAAATTGGTATCCATATGTAGCAGAATGAAACCAGACACTTATGTCTTATCATATGCAAAAATTAAAACCAAAATGGACCAAAGACTTAAATCTTTAAGACCTGAAACTATGAAACTAACTAAAAGAAAACACTGAAGGAACTCCATAGGACATCAGCAAGACCTTGAGTTATATACCACCAAAGCACAAGGAACCAAAGCAAAACTGAATGAATGAAATTACATCAGGCGAAAAAGCTTCTTCACAGCAAAGCAAAAAAGTGAAGAGATGCGCCCAACCATAAGGGAGAATGTATTTGCAACTTACATATTTGACAAGGAATTAATCACTAGAATAAACAGGGAGTGCTAACTTGATAGGAAAAAAATCAAATAATTTGATTAAAAAATGGACAAAGAATCTTAGTATACATTTCTCAAAAGAAGACATACAAATGGCCAACAAGTATACGAAAAAAATGCTCAACATCATTAGTCATCAGAAAAATGCGACTCAAAACTTTAAGATACCATCTAACCCCAGTGGAAACAGTTTTTATTTATTTATTTATTTTTTGGTAACAGTTTTTATAAAAAAAAAAACAAAAAAAACAAACCCAGGCAATAAAATGAATGACGCCACGGATGTGGAGAAAGGATGAGCCTTCTACACTGGTGGTGGGAATGTAAATGAGTGCAACCACTATGAAGGGCAGTACAGAGGCTCCTCAGAGAACTGGAAATAGAACCAGTGAAGACCCAGCAAGGCCACGGGGAGGTATATCCCCAAAAGAAAGGAATTCCGTATACCAAAAAGATATCTGCATTCCCATGTTTATTGCAGCACTATTCACAATAGCCAAGATTTGGAATCAACTCATCAATGGATAAATGGATAAAGAAACTGTGGTACATATTCACAGTGGAATGCTATACATCCAAAAAATGAAATCTAGCCATTGGCAAAAAACACGAAGAGAACTGGAGACTATTTTGTTAAATAAAATAAGCCAAGCACAGAAAGACAAATCTCCTAAGTTCTTACTCCTATGTAAGAACTGAATATTAATCTTAAGGAGGCACAAAGTAGAATGATGGTTACGAGAGGCTGAGATGGGTAGCAGGAATGAGAGGGGAAAAGTGAGGATAGTTATTGGGTGTAAAAATACAGAGAGATAAAATGAACACTATTTGATAACACAAGAAAATGACTACAATCAGCAATAAGTTAGGGTAAACTTTAAAATAACTAAAGATTGGAACTGGAATGTTCCTAACACAAAGAAAAGTGAAATGCCTTAGATGAAGGATACCGCAATTACTGATTTGATTAAAGTACATTGAATGCCTATGAGAAAACACCACCATGTATCCTATAAAGGTATATAACAAATTAAGTACCCATAGTAAGTAAAAAAAATAAAAATTAAAAACACAAACAGGAAAATCTCAAAAGGTTATAAAAAGTTCAACTGTCTAACACAAAAATATAATTTGTGCTATATGGAATAAACTTTAACTTCTGACATACATTTTAGTATATTTTCTGAAGACATGTAGTAGTTAAAAATATGATTGAGGGACTTTTAATTATAACATGGCCAATTTAAGAACAGTTTATATTAAAAGAATATAATTTACAGTTCAAATAGCTAAGTAGGATATATGGATACAATGAAAAGGAAAGTGCCCTGTTGGAAGAGATGTCTGTATTACCCAACAGTTCGCATTTTCAATACAACACTATGTGTTTTTCTTCTTTCTAAATCAGTTATCTTAATGAGGTTGTTTTTTAAAACATCAGCAATTTAACCTGCATAAAATAAGACACAGGATTATCTACATATTTGAGAGTACAGATGCAATTTATTTTAGTACCTACAGTTAAATGAATCTTAAATTTTTTTAAATGTTAGAAAAATATTAGATAATACTGTTTAATTCTGGTCAATAACCAACCTCAAAGAAACTGTAATTAAAAATTTTTATTATGTAATATGGAATACTTTAAAATTTTAGAATAGTTGGTTAGTTTTGAAAAAGCATTACTTATAAAATATCACACTTAATATATGGTCTCTGAAAAAATATAAAAACCTCTGCCTATCCTACATAATTAAATTTGGCCAATTACAGTGATGATTCAGTTGGCAGTGAATGTTCTGTAACAGTCTTGCTGTCAATGAGATTTTGACTAGGGCATTAAATCAGTAGTGAATCTTACAGCATATCTCAGACCTTAAAGCAAATTACTCAGAATCATTAAATAATTACATAAACACATAAATATATTGACAGTATATTTTGCTTTCTATTTTGGTGGGGTTGAATTTTTTTTCTTTTTTAAAAAATAGAACAAGGTGTACAAAAAAATGCACTAATCATCTACATATTGTGATAAATTTCCAAAGAAGACACACCCATGTGTATAGCACTCACATCCAGAAAAAAATGATCTACCTAGGAAGGAAAGCAGAGGAAGAACCCAAGGGAGAGAGTTGTGTTAAGTCTTTCTATGAAAACAGATAATGTTTTCCAAATGTCAAAAATGCAGAAAGTAGTAACAAATATAAAAGAGACAACCACTGTTAACTTTTGATATTTCTTCTTCCAGATCTTTTTTTGTTTATATAGATATTTATGTACATAATATAAGTACAATGTAGAAGTTTCTTCTTCATTAAATTTTGTAATCTTCTCAGACATGGGGAAGAACATTACAAAAGAACACAGAGGCCCTGCATTGTGAGTGTGCTGGTATGTTTTAGAACAGCTTGGCACAACCGTGTGGCTGAAGTATAATGAGATGGAAATCAAACCATAAAAGTACTTTTATAAGATTATATAGAATTTTGTGAGCTACTAAAGTATTTCTATGTTAAGGGAAGCTGCTGAGGCGTTTAGGGAAGAGAAATGGGACAACATTACTGACATTCTAAAAACATTTACTTCTGCTGCTAGGTTGAAGAACAAACCGCAGGGAGTTGAGGCTGAGAGACGAGGCCACTACAGTAATCCAAATGGAGGTGGTAGCAATAGCAACAGGAGGTGGTCAGATGAGCATAAATTCTGAAAGAATTGCTAAGAAGATGCATTTTGAATTACATGCAGGGTGAAAAATAAAGGGATCAGAATAATACCAAGGTTTTTGGTCTGAGCTATTAGAATAACACAAGTGGCAATTACTGAGATAAAAAAATGACAGGGTAGTAGGTTTTGAAGGGAAGGAAGAGAGTTTAATTTTATAGATGGTAATCTTGAGATGCTCATCAGATACACAAGGGAAGATAATGGAATGGCTGAAACTAGAATTATGGAAGAGTTTTGCACAGGACATATACTTTTTTTTTTCTTTTGAGACAGTCTAACTTTGTGCCCTGGGTAGAGTACTCTGGTGTCACAGCTCACAGCAACCTCAAACTTGTCGGCTCAAGCAATCCCCTTGTCTCAGGCTCCCTGAGTCTGGGACTACAGGCAACCTGCCATAACACCTGGTTCATTTTTCTATTTGTAGTAGAGATGGAATCTTGCTTTTGCTCAGGCTGGTCTCAAACTCCCGAGCTCAAGCAATCCACCTGCCTCAGCCTCCCCAAGTGCTCGGATTACAGGGATGAGCCACTGCGCCTGGCAGGACATATAAATTTAAAAGATAACAATATGCAGAACATATTTAAATCCAGGAGAATAGATGAAATCACAAAGGAAAAGAGGAGTAAGCATGGAGACATCCCAATGTTTTGAGATGAGGAGTACGAAAAGGATCTTACAAAGGTTTCTGAAAAGATGCATCCAGTGAGAGAACCCATGCCCTGGAAGCCATACAAACATTTCTAGATGGAAAAGCAGTTTACTGAGTTAAATTTTGCTGGCACGTTAAGGAAATGGGAACTTTCTAAATTACCGTATATACTCGAGTATAAGCCGAGTTTTTTTGGTACAAAATTTGTGCCGAAAAACCCGAACTTGGCTTATATGTGGGTCATACAGGTTATTTGATTTGGTGCGCGTGCACCTAATCAAATGCACGTAGTCTCCAGTCGTCTTCTGCTGTCTGCTTGAGGGGGCGGTTTTCTGCACTTTATTTAAAGTTTTAAAGTTGTTGTTGCTAGTTTACAGTTTTTCTTTAGCAATAAATATTGAAAAGCATTTAACCTACTGATTCCTCAATTATTGGAATTGTTTTGGGTATATATTTTTATTTTTGA
>CAUYPK010095209.1:0-10641 GCA_963574355.1 Loris lydekkerianus | reverse complement strand
CAAGATAGTAGCGTGCACTGGCAGACCATTTGTGGAGGGAGAATTTGTTAAAGAATGCCTTCTTTCTGATGCCAAAGAGATGTGTTTAGAGAAGGCCGATTTATTTAGTACAGTGAGTCTTTCAGGACCCTCAATTACATGAAGGATTGAAGAAATGGGAGACAATTTGCATCAGCATTTGCAAAACTCCACAAAAAACATTTCCTATTTTTCCTTGGCACTTGATGAAAGTAATGATGTTCATGATTCTGCACAACTTCTAATTTTTATTCATGGTACAAATGACTATTTCAAAGTCACAGAAGAGCTTGCTGCACTGCAAAGCATCAAAGGAACAACTACAGAAGAGGATATTTATGAAAAGGTTTGCCAAACTGTGAATAGTTTAGAGATGGACTGGGCAAAACTAGCCAGTGTGACAACTGATGGTGCTTCTAGCATGGTGGTGTCTAAGAAAGGAGTAATTGCTCGCATTAACCAAGAGATGGGCAAACATAACCATTCTCATCCAATAGCCATACACTGCCTCATCCTCCAACAAGCGCTGTGTAATAAATCAGTGAAGTGGGACTCTGTTATGAAAACTGTGGTATCGTGTTAACTTCTTTAGAGGTAATACACTAAACCACAGACAATTTCAGGAATTTCTGTCTGAGCTAAATGTTGCCTGTGAAGATGTTCCATACCACACAGAAGTCCATTGGCTGAGTCGAGGGAGAATTTTGAAACGTTTCTAAGACCTACTTCCACAGATTACAGCTTTTCTGCTTTCAAAAAACAAGTACCGGAGCTCAATGATGCAGAATGGAAATGGCACCTTGCCTTTCTGACAGATGTAACAGAGCTACTAAACAGTTTCAATGTGAAACTTCAAGGAAAGGGGAAGCTCATCTGTGATATGCAATCGCATGTGAAAGCATTTGAAGTAAAATTAGGTGTCCTCAGCAAACAAGTGAAGGAGGAAAATTTCTGCCATCTCCCCACAACTCAAAATCTGTTAACAGAAAATCCATTGGTTGTATCCCCAAATAAAACGTGTGGATTCATTGGAAAAGTTGCAAAAGGAGTTCCAATTTAGATTTAAAGAGCTTTATCTCCATAAATAGGACATACAGTTTTTCTGTAACCCATTTTCTATTGACATTGAAAATGTGGATATGATTTACCAAATGGAACTGGCTAAACTGCAGAATTGTGACTCTCTGAAAGATACATTCAAGTCAAGCAGCCTTCCTAATTTCTGTGCATCTCTCCCCTCTGAGACATGTTCTAATCTCGAGAACCATGCACTCAAAATGGCAACCATCTTTGGTAGCACTTATGTCTGTGAACAGACTTTTTCCAGAATAAAACATCTGAAATCTCCAACCAGATCTAGACTAATGGATGCACACTTGCATCACTTGTTATGACTAGCAGTGACAAATATGGAACTGGACATTGACCATCTCATTAGCCAAAAGCAGGCACATAGTTCCCATTGAAATACTGGTAAGTTGGTTGATTTAACTTTACTTGTATTCAATATTGTATTTGTCCCCATTTTGTTTTTTTACTTCAAAATAAGATATGTGCAGTGTGCATAGGAATTTGTTCATAGTTCTTTTTTTGTTTGTTTGTTTTTCAAGTATAGTCTGGCCCTCCAAATGGTCTGAGGGACAGTGAACTGACCCCTTGTTTAAAAAGTTTGAGGACCCCTGCAATAAGTAATGGTTCTCCTTTTGACGAAACATCCACCATCCTCTTTGCTCATTGGATGTACCAAAGACCACTCAATCTGTGTCTATGACTGGAATTGCAATTCTTGCTTCCTAAATGAAACGTTTTAAACTTTTACTACTGGACCGAATGCACCTGTCTGTAGACTGGCTACTTCCTGTCTTCCTTTCTCCCACTCAAACTCCTTTCCAGGTAATTTTCCTCACTGCCACCAGAATGCAGCACAGCTCAGCAGGTGGCCCTCTCCTGCTCTGAGTCTATCATCCCATGTCTCATCATTCGGGCTTCTCTGAAACCATTAACAGGTAGAGGCTGGAATTTTCAGGTTGGAAACAAACAAAAAATAGAGAAACATTCAGGATAACACAGTTACTAAAGGTTTGCTGTAGAAACACTCGAGAAGGAAAGAGGAAATTTTGTAAGCCATTGAAATTCCCGTGAGAAACCAAGTAACATTCAGCTTTCCCCTGCCTCCTACCGAGCTCTCCTGGTTGACTTGTCAACTTTCAGGTCTGAATTTATCTGTTACCTTCTCAGAGAGACCTTTCTCTCCAATGCTTGAATATTCATATAACAATTTCCATTTTATATATAAATACACAATTATGTAGTTCGTTGTTTGCTCTCAGTCATAACTGATCAACTACAAGCCCCATAAAGGCTAGAAAAAGTCCACCATCTCCGCTTAGTTATGGGACTTGCACACGTCAGACCATCAATAAATTGTGAAAATAATAAATTAAATGATTAAATCATTGATCTGATCATCTAGCAACAGCTCTGGTAATCAGCAGTACCTCTGACAGGGGCCCTGCCCCCCCTCCCCACCCCACCCCCGAGACACAGGCACGTGCTTTTCCCTCTTGCATGTTGAATGTCATGGTGATGCAGACCTTTGAAGCAATTGACCAGACAGGCTTCATTCAGAAAAGAACAGGCCAGGTGTGGTGGCTCATACCTATAATCCCAGCACTTCAAGAGGCCAAGGTGTAAAGATTGCTTGAAGCCAGGAGTTTAAGATCATCTTGGGAAACATAGGGAGACCCAATCTCTACAAAAAAGTTTTTAAAAAATCATCAGAGCATGGTGGCATACACATGTAGTTCTAGCTACGCAGAGTCTGAAGTGGAAGGATCGCTTCAGCCCAGGAGTTCAAGGCTGCATTGAGCTGTGGTAGAACCACTGTACTCCAGTCTGCATGATATAGTGAGATCCTACCAGAAGAAAGAAAGAAAGAACGAAAGAACGAAAGAAAGAAAGAAAGGAAAGAAAGAAAAGAAAGAAAGAGAAAAGGAAAAAAGAAAAGGAAAAAAGAAAAGAAAAATAACTAAACAGAAAAGGGAATAGAGGAGATTCTGTCAGACGTCCGGCTCATGTCAATGTCCAGGTTGAGTACTAGTCCAAGACACGTGGCTTGATCTGAGCAGCAGCAGTGAGCACATGCCAGTGACCTTTGCCCAAAATGCCTCCAATGGAGCGTGTAGGGGGAATCATGGCCCAGTCCTCAGAAGAGGGCATCTATCAGGAAGGCCCCTGCCCTGATCCCTTCCTGGGTCCCCTTGGGTATCCAGGTTATTCAGAGTTTGCTAGACACACAAGAATCACTTTTTAAAATCTCTATCACCAGATAACACCCAATACCAATTAAATCAGAATCTTTGGAGGCCAGATGCAGACATCAGCATTTCCTAGGATTCTCCAGGTGACTGCAGCACGCAGCCTAGTTAGAGATGCCAGCCAAACGCTAGGATCTTGTTCCCTGGGTGGTGGACCAGCAGGGGTCACATCACCTGGGAATGCTTTAGGAGGGCAGAATCCCAGCCCCATCCCAGACAGACTACACTGGACTCTGCATTTTAAAACAACTCTGAATGGTGAAGGTGTGAGCACTGCTCTAGGAAACTTGGAAGTGAAGCAGGTATCACGTTCTCCATAGTCGTTCTCTTTTCTTTCTATGCCTCATCCTCTTCAATGTCTGCTCCAACACTCCAGAACTACAGTCACTTATGATGTTCTCTCCTTTCAATAGCATTTCTTTAATATTATGAAATATTTTAAACATTCAGAGAGTTCAGAGGAAAATACGACAAAACCAACATACCATTTTTATATAAAAAGTAACCTCTTACTCTCACTGGGTCCTTTCTTATGTAAAAAGTAACAGGTTACTACTACTAATAAAACTAAAGCAACCTGTTCATAGCTACCCAATTTTATTTTATTCTATTTCTCCCGAAATGTGCTTATTATCTTGAGGTTAGTATGTGTATTTTTCTTTTTTCCACATTGTTATTTTTTTCCTATTTGGAACATCATAGCAAATAAAACACAAGGAAAGCTATTCTCATAGAGCTTATATTCCAATTTATGTACCCATAATAGGCTTAACAAACACATAAATTATACTAGACAGTAAGATGTGACATGGAGAAAAAGAAAGGAGCAAAGAGGGTAGGGAAGTTCTGAGAGTGTTGTAATTTTAAATACAGTTTTTGGGAAGAGATGAATTGTGGACAAAGATGTGAAAGAGGTAAAGGAACGAGCCACGAGGTTATTGAGGGAAGGTTGATCAGACTGACAGATCACATCTTGAGACAGGCCTGGCAAAGATGCTTCATGGGGTAGAGCAGATTAATGGAATTGCAGGCAAACAGCAAAGAGTTAGTGAAAACCTAAGCATGTAGGGCCTTGTAGGCTCTTGCAAGAACTTTGGATTTTTCAATGACCATTAGACTAGTTCAGCAGACATTTTTACAGGCTATCTCTGGCTACTATGATAGACTTTGGGGTTGAGGATAAGGAAGTAGGATAAGGAGTGAAGTGCAAAGATAGAAGCTAGAAATCCATGCAAGAAATAATGGCTTCTTGAACCAGAGTTGTGGTTGGTGGAAAGAAATGACCACGGTTTGGAGACATTTAGAAGTTTGAGGTTAGAAGATTTCTTAATGATTTGGGGAATGAGAAATAAGAAAGAGAAAAGTCAAGGATAAGAAACTGGAAGGATTGTATTGCCATTAAAGGAAATTGAAATGACTTTAATCCAGAAAACCAGGCTCAGTGCCTATGGCTCAGTAGTTAGGGTGCTGGCCACATGTACCAGGGCTGGCAGGTTCAAACCTGACCTGGGCCTGCTAAACAGCAATGAGGAAAAAATAGTCAGGCATTGCAACTAGCTACTTGGGAGGCTGAGGCAAGAGAATCAATTAAGCCCAGGAGTTTAAAGTAGCTGTGAGCTGTAACGCCACAGCACTCTACCAAGGGTGACATAGTAAGACTCTGTCTCAAAAAAAAAACCAACAAAAAACCCCCCCCAAAAACCCCAACCATTGGAGGATATGACTGAAGTGTAGTGTTTGGAGGTTTTGACTCTGAGATGTCTTTTAGACACTTAAATGGAAATATCAAATAAAAAATTCCAGTACATGTCTGGAGACCAAGAAGATATCAATACAGATGCTTGAAAGTCATGACCATGTAGATGGTATTTAATGCCATGGGCCTAGAAGGGACCACAAGAGGTTTATAGAGGAAACAAGAAACAAGGAAGCTCTGTTTATCAACATCATGGGGTGGGGATTTGAGGAAGACACAGCAAAGCACACCAATGAAGAGCAACAAGGAAAATGCTAGCAGAACCAGGAGAGCTGGCATCCTGAATGCCTACTGAAGAAATTATCTCAAAGAGAAGGAAGTGATCCACCTTATCAAATTTCCTCCAGTAAGACAAGGCCTTAGAGTCAACCACAAGATTTATTAAGGTGCAGGAATTTAGTGACTTTGATAAGAGCAGCTTTGAAGTTGTAGGAATCAGAGATTAATGAGAATTAGTTTCCAAGCGTCTTAGAGAGAGAAAATAGAGACAGTGAGTTTATACAACTCTTTTAAAATGCTTTGCCATAAAGTGGAACAAAAACTAAAGCAACAGCTGGAAGAGCAAGTGAAGTGCTTCTGCAGAAAGCCACAGGCCTCTGTATGTAATTCTTAACCATTACATACTCATAAATAACTCTTATAAATGAGAGTTAGCCTCACTTTTAATTTGAAATTCAAATTGCCTGTAAACATCACAAATAGATTAGGCAAAAATTCTGAGGTTGGGTTAATGTATCTCTAGTGTGAGGTTAGGGTAGTTGCTGCCTTTCAGACGAGACTCCAAGGGTCTCAAGGTCAAAGGGACATCACTTGCTTCTGTAATCTCAGCACCTGACTGGCCCATAGTAAGCACAATATTTATTTCCTAAGGGAATATAAATGTTTCTGCCTTTTCACATGAATTAAATAAACAAGCCAGATAGCCGCCTTGCAAAATAATAGAAAGGATGAAAATAAAGCACAACATGTTGTTAGACCATCTCTTTAAGCTCCACAGTTTTCCTGTGAGCCTTGAAAATCCAAGCATATTATATCCCTGCTCTGCCTTTGTCTGTTTTGGCAGAAATACCCTCAAAGCTCTTCTGAAGATTAGTTTAGCATGACCTTCCAATTCCAAAACCACGTAGGCCTACTTTGATCAACCTGTTCTTTTCCAGATGGTTTTTTCCTACCCCATCCTGTAACATGGTTTACCATTTTAATTCCTCTGCTGTTTAATGTATCAGCCTTTCTCGGAAGAGTTGTGTCACATAACTTGAGTTATGTTATGTGTTCCTCACACAGCAATGTTTCCGTGTGATTTCACTGGGGTATTTCATGGAAATGTGAAAGCACAGATGGTGAAAATGGAATTGAAGGGCTGAAGCAGTTAAATTTGCTTACCTCATCTAGTATTTAGAGACGCTTTTGAAACAATTTTCAACTCAAATGGAAGTGCTTTCTAATAGTTTGTGATTTCCCTCGGGATAAAGAGCTCTTCAAATTTTTTTTTTTTGAAAAGTATTAAGTTTCTGTAATACAATTATCTTACTTACTGTTCAATGTTTTCTATTACTTCTAGACTTATCACTTGCTTAGACTGATGGCTCAGCAGTGAATATTACCTCCTGACTTTAGAAATCTGACTTAAACTAATTTCTATTTAAGGTGTTATTTCCTTCCTGTGTTTTTACTGCTAATGTTTGCCAGCCCTAGAATAAGAAAATAAGTTATCTTTACAAATTGACATTCATTTCTTGAATTTTAATATAGTTGGTTAATTATAAGTTAATTTAATGGAAGTGAAAAAGTTAAAAATAACAAATTCCTTATATTACATGAATGGGGAGGGGGATAAAATATATAAGAGAGAAGATTCTTTTCAGCACTTACAGTCATCCTTTTACTAAATGCATGCAATATTTTTCTGGAGTCTGGAAGAGTATTTTCTAAAAAGAAATTCTATCGTCAGAAATACGGGGTGTTCATAAAGTTCATTGCACATGAACTTTATGGACACCCTGTCTGTATAAGACATCCTCCCCATAACTTAGATAAAAAATCAATCAACAATAATACCAACCCAAATAAACTGAATCATATTGTTTCACTGACTACCTTGAAGTTTACTAATATGCTGTCACATAAATATATCTGTATTCTGTAAAGAGGGGGTGTACTCTTAAGAGATGGTGTCAAACTACTTCATAAGATGAAGTATTGCTAACTCCACAGGAGAGCTGAATGGGTAAGAATATTCTCATCAACCTCCATCACAAATGTTCATGATAAACTTCCTTTGCCAGAATTGGTAATATCTATGCAACAATTTTATGGTTATATTATGTTGCCTAAGACACATATTTGTGTTTGTCAAGTGTCTATGACTTGTCAGGTAATGACAATGAGGAGAATTAACTTGCAAGTTCCTTTTCTTGAATAATATGTAATCAAGGCACATAAACTTTAAAATTATGTCTTGGCAGTTCAAGTGAAATCTCTAGTAGAACAGGAATAAAAGGATAGCAGAAAAACCAATTAATTTCTTTCTGCTTTCAGATAAAGAGCCTATTTGCAGGCATGTAAGTAAATGCCTCAAATGTCCTTTTAAAAAATATATTTATTTTATATTTGGCCCGGCCCATTTTCTAATGTTATGACAGAATACAATATACTGGGTATTATTACTTTAAAAAATAAATTTATTAAGTGCACAGTTCTAGAGATTAGGAAAAAAGTCAAACTGCCTATGGCTGCCCAGGGCCTTGGGGCTGTGTTATCCCATAGAAGAAGGAGAAAGGGCAAGGGAGTGTATATGAAATTAGAAACCCAAAGGGCCAAGCTCATTTATAAAAATTCACTCTAGCAATAACTAACCTCCTGCCATAATAGCATTAATCCATTCACGGGGGTAGATCCTAATGATTTAATCACTTCTTAACACCACCACAATGGCAGCTAAATTTCAACAAGAGTTTCAGAGAAGACAAAAATTCAAATCATAACATCCCCCCAAATCCCCCAAAACTCATGTCCCCACATACAAAATATATTCATTTCATTCCAATAGTCCCAAATGTCTTAACTCATTTCATCCTCAATTCAAAAACCCAAAGTCCAAAATCTCATCTGAATCAGATATGGGTGAGACTCAAGATATGATTCATCCCAAGATGAGTCTCTCCAACTGGAAGCCTATGAAACCAAAGCAAGTTATCCACTTTCAAAATACAGTAGAACCTCTGTAAGTTGACTACCTAAAGGACTATTAAAAAAACTGGCCAACATAAAGAGGTGGTCAACATAAGGAACTTCCACTGAGTACTTGTGGTGCATGGCCCATCAATGAAAATTAGGTCAACTATGGAGATGGTCAATGTAGGGAGGCAGACGGTTATGGAGGCTCTACTGTACAATAGTGGGACAGGCATAAGATAGACAACCCCATTCTAAAAGAAAGAAATAGGCCAAAAAAGAGAGATGACTGATCCCAACTAAGTGAAAATCCCAACAAGGAAAGCACATTAAGTCTTAAAGCCAGAGAATAAGATCCTTAGACTCCCATGTCATGTTTCCTGGACACACTATGGGGAGGTGGTTCTATGTCTTTGTTGGGCTCAACCCATGCAGCTGTAGAGTGACACACTGGTCTCCCATGGTTTTTTGGTCTTCAGGTAACCCCACTGCCAAGGCTCTATGAGGTATTGTCCAACTTGAGGTTGGACATGAGGTATTGTCCAACCACCATCTCTGGTGGTTCCAATCCCACATATCTGCTCTGCATGCCCTAGTAGGTGCTCTCTGCTCTCACTCTGCCCTGCAACGTGTTTCTGCCTGGGTTCCCAAAGCATCTAATACCTCCTTTGAAATATACATCCTTTGAAATTTAGGTAATTTAGGTAGAGGTAGCCATGTTCCCACAGTTCTTGCATTGTGCAAGCCTTTAGATTTAACATCACACAGATGCTTACCACAGCAATCCCCAATGTTTTCTTACACCAGGGACGGACCGCCTTCATGGAAGCCAATTTTACTACTGACTTGGGGGATAGTTTCAGGATGATCCAAGCCTAAACCATTTCTTGTGCACTTTATTTCTATTATTATTGCAGAATGTGAAGGAAGCCAGAATAGCACCTGGCTTCCTTCTATCCATATCAATATCTTTAGTAAATGGTTACTTGGACATGCCCCTGGTATTCTCTCTTGAACATGTTTTGCCACTCTTTACATGGCCAGATTGCAAATTGTGAATTGTTCCAACTTTGTATTCTGCTTCGCTTTTTATCTCACTATAAGCAGTGAAAGAATCCATGCAGGAGCCTGAATGCGTTGCTACTTAGATATATCTTCTGCCATATATCTCATTTCATCACTCTTAAATTTCACATTCCATAAATTCCTAGAGCATGGACATAATTCATCGAAACTCTTTGCCATAGCTTCCACATCTTGTTCCTCATTTGCATCTAAGACCTCACCAAGAATGGCCTTTACTGTTCATATTTCTATGAACATTCTGGTCACAATTACTTAAATAAGTTGTGAAAAGATTCAGGCTTGTCCCTGAAGTTCTGGAGTCTTCTAAGCCCTTCTAAAGATGTAAGTCTCTGTTGTTTTTGTGGCTGAAAAGTGTTCCATGGTATACATATGTTACAGTTTGTTCATCTAACCATTCATGCCCTTGAAGGCTGTTTAGGTTGTTATCTCCACACCTACTGCAGTATTTTTAGACCCACAGGATATAGGGTCTGAAAGTCTCAGATGAGTCTTTCCAAGTCTCATCTCTGTTTTCTCTCTTGAAACTAATTCATTTATTCAATTTAATACTTGAGGTGTGGTATACAGCAATGAATGAGATATATGCAGAAAAACAAATATTAGTCAAACTTATGAGTGTTGAAAATGGCTAATATGGGATCACAGAATGCTATAGAAATGTATAATAGAGTTAGCTAATCTAATGGGGCAGAGGGTAGGATAGGATGGGGATAGATAATCTTAAGAGCTTAACAACATATTAAACTTTTACTATGTGCTAGAACAAACATCCTAAACTTTTGCTTTGTTCTAGGCATTAGGCATATATAATACATTCCTCACAACATAACTCTTGTGCTCAAAAAACTCAGTTTAAGAAAGATAGTCTGAGATATACGCAATTAGAAGACAATATTTTAAGTACTAATTTTAATTAATCTATGTAGAATTATAAGATGTTTAAGAACACTTTAAAGAAGTGTTAACATTTGAGCTTAATCTTTTTTTTTCATTTATTCTTAAGATCAGCATCTTTTTATTTATTTATTTTTTATATTTCTTTTTTTTTTTTTAATTAAATCATAGCTATGTACATTGGTATGATCATGGGGCATCATACACTAGTTTCACAGACCGGTTGACACGTTTATATCACACTGGTTAACATAGCCTTCCTGGCAATTTCACAGTTATTATGTTAAGACATTTACATTCCACATTTACTAAGTGAGCTTAATCTTAAGGACAAAGAAATTTCATTCAGAAGACAAGGAAGAAGGAGATCCCAAGAAAGGAAACAACACGTATGAA
>CAUYPK010095203.1:0-51958 GCA_963574355.1 Loris lydekkerianus | reverse complement strand
TCTCCAAAACTCATCTGAACCAGTTCTTTCTTGAGACAGACTGTACTGAGACAAGTTGTCACCAGCAGAGTTTTATTAACAAAGGTGAATTAACTTAACCAAGAGGGTATTTGTAGTTCATTATCTACCCCAAAACTTCCTGTGTCTAGGGTACCCTCTGGGGAAGCCTGTAATTCCTGCGTTCACTGAATGCATCTTCTGTTAGCTAGCAGGCCTGTGGGGTGAAAACACACAGGACCTTGCAGGTACAGGTACCTTGCAGGTACAGGTGAGAGAGAGGTTGAAGCTAAGAAATGCTTCTTTGAGGCTTAAGGATACTCATACTCCTAAAAAGAAAGATCTCAGAGGAATCCTAGCCTCTGCTCATTCTTCACACAGACAAGAGTCTTCTATTAATTTGGGGCCCAGATTAATTAATTTAGGCATTTCTAGGTAAGCTCTTTAGTAATATCCCAGACACATATGCTACCACTGACACAAGTACTTCTGACTAGTTTTTGCTTCTTTCTCCCTGTTTCATCAGTCTGCTCTGTTATAACCTCTTTGGTTGTATCCTTTACTTTCCAACATCTTAAGTTCTGTAACGGAAAAAGTAAAACTGAGATGAAATCCTCAAAGTACTCCAAATGGTAATTGTTTTGTCTTTGTAATAGCTTAACAAATAAATCTAGGTTTTTCTATATTACTGGGCTCTCATTCTTGTCTAAAACCATTAATGAGAAATGTTTTTTGGAAAAAGTACTGGCAAATATGAGAATTCTGTTGGCCTTTTTTTAGTTACTTGTTGAGAACATGAACCTGAAATTAAGAAGAACTCTATACAGTTAGAGCTTTTAGCAAGTATTTAGAAAGGCAAGAACTTAACACATTTCTGCTCCTTCCTCTTGGATCTGGAATAATTACTTGTATTTATCAGCTCTCCATTTTTAGTTTTCACAAACACCTGGGTATTTATAAGACTGATTTGTAATTATAGATTTGTACTTGAACTTTTTGAGACAGGATCCCATTCTTCTTACCTGGGCTGGAGTGCAGTAGCATCATCGTAGCACTGTAACCTCAAATTCCTGGCCTCAAGTGATACTCCTGTCTTGGCCAAAGTGCTAGAATTACAGGTGTGAGCCACCATGCTTGGCCTATACTAGGATTTCTTTTTTTTTTTTTGTGAGACACAGTTTCACCCTGTTGTCCTGAATAGAGTGCTGTGACGTCACAGCTCACAGCAAACTCAAACTCTTGGGCTCAAGATATCTTCCTGCTTCAGCCTCCTAAGTAGCTGAGACTATAGGCATCTTCCATGATGCCTGGCTAGTTTTTTTTAATTTTTAGTAGAGATGAGGCCTTGCTCTTGCTCAGGCTGATCTCAAACTCCTGAACTCAAGCAGTCCACTCACCTTGGCCTCCCAGAGTGCTAGGATTATAAGCGTGAGCCACTGTGCCTGGCCTATCTACTTGGACTTTTGATGTAGTTATATGGCCTTTAAAATAAGGTTAGACCGGCTATTCAGAATCACTTGGCTAATTGAATTTGATACAATTCGGGCTCAGTGTTCTTTTCAGCCCTTTTGCTTACTTTCCCTCATCCTGGTATACTGAAAAACCAATTTTTCTTTTTCTAATCAGAGTCTCGGAAATTCTGAAACTGTTACAGTAGCCAAGTGGAAAAGAGCTACTGGAAATGGAAAGTTAAATTTATTAAACTTCTCTTAGCCGCCATGCTGGGTTTTTTGTATATATATGTTATAATATTCTTTAATACCTTATGAGATGTAGATATTTTATTCTCACCTTATGGATGAGGAAATTGGGTTATAGAGAAAGGTAAAATACCTTACTTAAAGTCATGTAAATAATGAGTTGTGTGTATGCTCCACAGCCTAACCATTTACCAGCAGCTAATTTTTTTTTCTCTCTACTGCTGCAGAGTTTTCAATCTTAAATACTCTTTGTTTTTTTTTAAATACAGAGTCTCACTTTATTGCTTTCAGTAGAGTACCATGACCACAGCTCACAGCAACCTCCAGCTCTTGTGCTTAGGTGATTCTCTTGCCTCAGCCTCCAAGTAGCTGGGACTACAGGCACTGACCACAACGCCTGGCTATCTGTTTGGCCGGAGACCAGTTTGAACCTGCCACCCTCTGTATATGGGGTTGGCACCCTATCCACTGAGCCACAGGCATCGCCCTCAATGTTAAATATTCTTTTTTTTTTCCTTTTTTTTGCAGTTTTTTGGCCGGGGCTGGGTTTGAACCTGCCACCTCTGGCATATGGGGCCAGCATCCTACTCCTTTGAGCCACAGGCACCACCAATGTTAAATATTCTTATAGGCTATTATTAGAAATTCCATTTTCTTTCCTTTTGAAAGGAACAAATTTGTAATTGTGACTTTCAATGAAGTGTGAAGTGCTCTGATAACAAACTGTCAAAGGGATTCACAGTGCACTTTGTTTCCTATTGGTATTGCTGTGGTCGGCCTGGTTTTGTGGTAAAGCAGTAAACAAAGAGGTAGGAGACCAAGCATCCAGTTCTGGGTTGGCAGACAAGACATTTAATATTTAAGAGCCTATTTCCTCATCTGTCAAATGAGATTAGATAAAATCACTTTCAAAGATTCAACTATAACATTCTATAATACAAGACAGTTGTATTCATATCTTTGAGAAAATAGAAATTGAGAAGAAAGATCAGGTCAGACTTTTTTTTTTGAGATAAAGTGTTAAGCTGTCGCCCTGAGTAGAGGGCTGTTGCATCACAGCTCACAGCAACCTCCAACTCCTGGGCTTAATCGATTCTTTTGCCTTGGCCTCCCAAATAGCTGGGACTACAGGCACCCACCATAGTGTCTGGCTATTTTTTTTGGTTGCAGCCGTCATTGTTGTTTGGCGGGCCTGGGCTGGATTCGAACCTGCCAGCTCAGGTGTATGTGGCTGGTGCCTTAGTCACTTGAGCCACAGGTGTCGAGCCTTTTTTTTTTTAAAGATTGTTTAGCTGGGACGGACTGGGTTCGAACCCGCCAGCCTCAGTGTATGTGGCACCCTAACCCCTGAGCTATGAGCGCTGCCTCAGGTCAGACTCTTAAAAAAGAAATTCATGTAGGGAACTGGCCCTATATGCCGAGGGTGCCAGGTTCAAGCCCCAGCCCCGCCAAACTGAAAAAAAAAAAAAAAAAATTCCAGAAAAAAAAATTTATAATGATCAGCCTGCCAATATTTATTGATTGCATTTGAGCTTAATTTTAGGGTTGTTGGAATTTTTTTTTTTTTTTTTTTTTTTTAAGACAGTCTCAGTTGCTCTGGGGTTGAGTGCTCTGGCATCACATCTCACAGCAACTTTAAATTCGTAGGCTCAAGTAATCCGCTTGTCTCAGGCTCCTGAGTAGCTGGGACTACACGCACCCGCCATGACCCACAGCTAGTTTTTCTATTTTTAGTAGAGACAGAGTCTCACTTTGGTCAGGCTGGTCTTGAACTCCTGAGCTCAAGCAATCCACCCACATTGTCCTCTCAGAGTGCTAGGATTTATAGGTGTGAGCCACCTCACCTGGCTGTTTTGTTCTTGAGAAACTTAAAGGCATAGACATTTCCCCCTCCAAATATGTAAGCCACCTGAAATATCTGTAGAAGTTAAGGTTGGTGAGGGCCAGGCGTGGTGGCTCACGCTTGTATTCCCAGCACTCTGGGAGGCCAAGGCGGGTAGACTGCCTGAGCTCCTTAGTTCTGAGCCTGAGACAGAGCGAGACCTCACCTCTAAAAATAGCCAGCCATTGCGGTGGGTGCCTGTAGTCCCAGCTACTTTGGAGGCTGAGGCCAGAGAATTGCTTAAGACCAAGAGTTTGAGGTTGTTGTGAACTGTGACACCATGGCACTCTACCGAGGGCAACAAAATGAGACAAAAAAAAAGAACCAAAAACCGTTAGTGGTTTGTAAAGTGGACAGAAAAGTTGAAATAAACCAGGCTTATAACAAGATCAGGAACGAGTAATGATTTACATAAGATGTTTGATTCCCCTCTGGTATTAGGCTGATTTCTTTTGAGATAGTTGCCCTAGGTAGAGTGCTGTGGCATCATTATAGCTCATAGTAACCTCAAACTCCTGGATTCAACTGGTCCTCCTGCCTCAGCCTCCTAAGTAGCTGAGACTGGAGGTGCCCACCACTATACCTGCATAGTTTTTCAATTTTTAGTAGAGATGGGGTCTCACTCTTGCTCAGGCTGGTCTCAGACTCCTGATATCAAGCAATCCACCTGCCTCAGTCTCCCATTCAATTTTTAGTAGAGATGGGGTCTCACTCTGGCTCAGGCTGGTCTCAGACTCCTGATATCAAGCAATCCACCTACCTCAGTCTCCCAGAGTTCTGGGATCACAGCCATGAGCCACTGTGTCCATCCTTGGAGAAATTTCTTAATTGTCCCTATGTGTTTGAGTCACCACACTTAAGATTCAAAGTTGTGGTTGGCACTGTGTGCCTTAGTTGCCAGAGTAGATTTTCTTTGGCAAAAGGGCACTACCTCTGTGCAGATTCTCATAGGAGTGGATTACCCCAAATAGAAAGGATGCATAGATGCTGGCTTGCCAAATATTTAAATCTACAGTTGTCTGTCTACTGCAGCCTTAAATCTTTTGTTTTTACAACCCTAAATCTTAAAAAAAAAAAAAAAAAAAAAGATGTGGGAGAGAAGACAGCTACTACTTGAGAGAGCCACAGGGGAAGCAGTGTTATCAGAAGTCAGAAAGTTAAAAGTATGACAGGTGAAGTTCAGAGGCCTGAGTGTTTTCACAAATACTCATTTTCTTTAAACCACAGAAACTCTCATGCTAGAGATGTGGGTAAAAATGTTTCTGTAAGAAAAACAGCCATGAAATAGTAAGTGGAACTCACCTTCATATGTGGAAGATGGGACTGATTAAAAGGCAGCAACAATTACTTTTATGAACTCTTTTTAAAATACAAACTAGTATGCCTGGTGCGGTGGTTTGTGCCTGTATTCCCAGCATTCTGGGAGGTGTAGGCAGATGAATTGCCTGAGCTCACAAGTTTGAGACTAGGCTGAGCCAGAGCGAGACCCCATCTCTAAAAATAGTTGTACGTTGTGGTGGGTCTCTGCTACTTGGGAGGCTGAGGCAAGAGAATTGCTTGAGCCAAAGAGTTTGAGTTTGCTGTGAGCTATGATGCCACAGCAGTCTACCCAGGGTGACAAAGTGAGACTCGGTCTCCAAAAATAAATAAACAAAATACAATACAAAATACTGTGGCATGTAGGCATTTTAGGTTAGAGAAAGTCCAAGGTCATCAAACTGCTGCCTTAGAAGAATTGGCAACAAGCTGCACTGCTCAGTCTGTAGGTGTAAGTAGAGGGACTATCTACAAGCTGATCACCAGGTAGCACTTAAATTACCTGGCACCTTATCATTCGCTTGTTAACTGATTATTATTACTGAGAGAGATCATATCTCACCCCATATTTTTTTACAGTGAGTTCTAACTATGATAATGGAATTTCTTTTGAAGAGAAACACACTTAACCTTTTATGACCTGAACTTTTTTTTTTTTTTTAAAGAAATGGTCTTGGACTGGGGCTCGGTGATGGTAGCACAGTGGTTGCCACATGCATCGAGGCTGGTGGGTTCCTACTCAGCCTGGACCAACTGGACAACAATGACAACTGCAATAAAAAAATAGCTGGGTGTTGTGGCGGGCACCTGTAGTCCCAGCTACTTGGGAGGCTGAGCCAAGAGAATGGCGTAAGCCTAAGAGTTGGAGGTTGCTGTGAGCTGTGATGCTACAGCACTCTACCCAGAGCAATATAGACTCTGTCTCAAAAAAAAAAGTAAGAAAGAAATGGGTTTGATTAGGGTGGAATGTAGTGGTACAATCATCATGGCTCACTGCAGCTTCAAACTCCTGGGCTTATGTGATCTTCCTGCCTCAGCTTCTCCAGTATCTGGGTCTACAGGCACAAACCATGATAGGTAGTATTTCTCCTTTTTTTTTTTTTTGAAATGAGATCTTAACTATGTTACCTAGGCTGTCTTGAACCTTTGGCCTCAACTGATCATCCCACTTGAGCCACTCAAAGTACTGGGACTACAGAGCCCGAGCTCTATGGCCTGAACTTTTTTTTTTTTTTTTTTTTTTTTTTTTTTGAGACAGAGTCTCAAGCTGTCACCCTGGGTAAAGTGCCTTGGCATCATAGCTAGCTTACAGCAACCTCCAACTCTTGGGCTCAAGCAGTCCTCTTGCCTCCATTTTTTTTATTTTTAGTAGAGACATGGTCTTGCTCAGGGTGATCTCGAATTCAAAAGCTCAAGAAATCCACTTGCCTCAGCCTTCCAGAGTGCTAGGATTATGCTGGGCCTTTTGCCTGAACTGTTAGTAAAAATTAGAACCTTACACAATGAAAGAAAGCTTCTAATAGAGTAAAATGTGAAGGTTCTCTCTCTTTTTTTTTTTTTTTTGAAACAGAGTCTCACTGTGTCACCCTCAGAAGAATGCTGTGGCATCACAACTCACAGCGAGTTCCAACTCTTGGGCTTAAGCAATTCTTTTGTTTTAGTCTCCCAAGTAGCTGGGACTACAGGAGCCCGCCACAAAACCCAGCTATTTTCTTGTTGCAGTTTGGTTGGCCTGGGCTGGGCTTGAACCCACCAACCTTGGTGCATGTGGCTGGTGCCTTAACCACTATGCTATGGGTGCCGAGCCAATATGAAGGTTCTTTAAACCTCAGAAAATACCAGTTGATTGCTAAACAAATTTTATTATAAAGTATTTGATGTTTCTTCAGAACCTTCAATTCCCTTTAGTAATAACCAAGAGGAGTTTTTGGATTGATGTAAAACTTTAAAGATGGTATTTAGCTCTTTGTGACCTAAAGCAGGGCAGCAATCCCCTCTAGACTTAGTTTCCTTATCTGTAAAATGGAGATTAAAAATACATGCACTACCTTCTTCACAAGGGAGCTGTTAGGATCAAATGAAAATGTGAATAGCCTAAATATTGACTGTGTGGGTACTTTGTTTTCATATAGTCTATAAAAGATAACTTGCCTGAAGCTAGCCTGAGCTTGTCTGTTTAGAGAAAATATTTTAGATAATAGATGATAAAATATTTAAAATTTAGGAAACCCCTTCACTATGAGTGGATATATAATCTACTTCCAAAAGCAACTTTCCTATTGAAAGATGACACTGCTGGTGGTATCATTGTGTATAGTGCCTGAAAAGTATCCTCTCCACAGTTCTGTAAGCTTGACTGGTAGTACTCTGGTTAAAAATGCTGTTCGTTCAGGTGACACTTGATACACAAGTTCTTTGGTTCTCCCATCACCTTCCCTTCCCTTCTCCTGTACTCATTTGTTTTTCATGAAAGTTAACAATTATCACTTGAGATTTATGTTTAATGAGTCTTTTCTAGCAGCATTTAACATATCACTCAAAAGAACAAGTCTTCCCCTAGAGATTTGGTTTCAATTGGTCCCAGGCTGGTATATTTTAAAAGCTTCCCAAATGATTCTATTGTATTGAAAGTTGAGAAAAAATTATAAATATATATATGACTGGCACAAAGCAAGTACCTAATACACTGTAATTTTAAAAAACTGGAAAAAAAAAAGTCTTAACTGAGAAATACAGGATACGTCATTTTCACAGTATTTTTTTGTTAAGTCTCAGTGATGAAAACTATAAGGCAGCTTCCTCAAAGGAAGTTAACATTATAATCCAGTGCAGCGTTTTGAATATGAGGTGTTAAAATCTTTATCACTCCTTCTTGACTGTCATGTAACCTAGTCTGAGTCTTTTGGAATAGTTATTCCTTTTTATTAATTGTATGATTGTTATGCAGCCATGGAAGGAAAAAGCTGAACATCAAAATCATCAACAATACACCTGAAAGACAAAATACAGTAAAATTAAAACAGAACAATTTTTAATGAAGTTCATAACCACTAGGTGGGTGTAATTGAAGACTGTATACAATTACATACCTAGAGATATAGAAAGCTATTCTTAAAGAATTAACTACATCAGTTCAACATGAAACACTACTTTTTTTAATCTAATAGTCTCACATTTTTCTTTAACCATGAATGCTCAAAAACAGCATGTACTTAAGTAGAACCAGTAGGATCTAAACAATGAACTGAAAGGATAAAGTCCAAAGATGTATGGTTTTAATCTTGGCTCTGTTACTGATTTTCTTGGTGAGAAACCCTGGAGTTAAGTCTTCATTTGCTTCTCTGTAGAATGGCAACACTCTCCCTCCCTCAGAGAATAAAGCAATTGAAATCATTGAGTTTTCATTTGGAATGCTTAAATAAGAAGAGTATATTAGATTTACTTTCTCCCTTCTCTTTTAATTGATCTCAAACCATTAATAGCTTTTAGAAATGTGTCAAGCAGGCTGGGCGCCTATGGCTCCAGCAGCTAAGGCGCCAGCCACATACACCTGAACCCGCTGGTTTGAATCCAGCCCAGCCCGCCAAACAACAATGACGGCTGCAACCAAAAAATAGCTGGGCGTTGTGGCGGGTGCCTGTAGTCCCAGCTACTTGGGAGGTGGGGACAGGAGAATCCCTTGAGCCCAGGAGTTGGAGGTTGCTGTGAGCTATGATGTAACAGCACTCTACTCAGGGGGACAGCTTGAGGCACTGTCTCAAAAAAAAAAAAAAAAAAAGGTAGTTTTTTGGGCTGGGCATGGTGGATCACGCCTGTAATCCTAGCACTCTGGGAGGCTGAGGTGGGTGGATTGCTTGAGCTTATGATTTCAAGACCAGACTGGGCAAAAGCGAGACCACGTCTCTACTAAAAATAGAAAAACGGAGGCAAGAGGATCATTTGAGCCCAAGAGTTGGAGGTTGCTGTGAACTATGACACCACAGCACTGACAGCTTGAGAATCTGTCTCAAAAAAAAAAAAAAGGTGGGTTTTGGTATTTTTTTTTAAGTGATAGGGTCTTGCTATGTTTGTGTTTTAGTAGCAGGATGTGATCATGGCTCATAGCAGCCTTGAGCTTTTTTTCAAGGAATCCTTTCACCTTAGCCTTTCATGTTGCTGGGATTATAGGTGTAAGTAAGCCACTGTACCTGGCGAAAATGAATTGTTATATGCATATTTGAAATTATGTTTTTAAAAGATGAGTCTGAGGCAAGAGTGGCAGCTCATACATGTAATTCCAGTGCTTTGAGAGGCCACCACAGGAGAATAGCTTGAGGCCGGGACTTGGAGAGCAACCTGGGCAACATAGCCAGATTCCATCTCTACAAATAAATAAGCTGAGTTGGGCTTAAGCAATCCTCGTGCTTTAGCCTCCTTACTAGCTGGGATTACAGGCATCTGCTGCTATGCCAGCTAATTTTTTTCTTTTTTTTTATTTTTGCAGAGATGATATCTTGCCTCCTGCCTGAGGTTCCCAAAAGGTCTGGGATTGTAGGTATGAGCCCACTACATGCAGCTGAGGTTTTTTTTTTTTTTTTTGAGGCGGAGTCTCAAGCTGTCGCCCTGGGTAGAGTGCCATGGCATCACAGCTCACAGAAACCTCAAACTGGCTTAGGCTTAATTAGGCTAAGGCTAGGCTTAGGCTTAGGCTTAAACAATTCTCTTGCCTCGGCCTTCTAAGTAGCTGGGACCATAGGTTCCTGCCACAATGCCCAGCTGTCTTTTGGTTGCAGTTGTCATTGTTGCTTAGCAGACCCGGGCCAGGCTCAAACCTAACCACCACTGGTATGTGGCCAGTGCCCTTGCCGACTGAGCCACGGGCGCCACCTGAGATTATTTTTGAATGGAAATAAGCACTCCTGAGTGCTTTTTTTGCACTCATGTCAGGGTCTCTTAAAGTGACATAACTGAAGCTGACTACCATTAACTAGGTTTTGTTTCTTTGAAGATAAAAAGTTTTAAAGGAATAAAATGTTACTTCAGACATGTTAACTACCTTTTCCTTTTTTGTGCCTATTCTGGCTTTGGAAATTGACATTTACAGTGACATTCTATAACATATCTTAAGATACCCCAATCTTTCAGACATAATAAATCAAAATATGCTTACCTAAAGAGGGAGCCAGCCAATATACTATAAAAAATTGAGAGAATGCTTCATCAAAACACATGAAATGTAGTGAAAGTGCCAAAGCTGGATTAAATACAGCTCCTGTTAGACTTCCTCCTGTAATACATTTTAAGCAGAGTAACTCCAAATGATTTATCTTAACATTTTTTTATAGCTGGAAGTAAACAGGTTAATAAATGTGACTTTTATTTTAGATATTGAAGTATTCTTATTCTGTGCTTTTCCTTTGCAGAATCACCTGGCACATTACAGAGTATAATAATAGATAATAGATTATAATAGCCAGGTACCAGACAAAGGAAAAAGCATACTAGAGTTTAAATCCAATGCTTTTCCTATCTATATTATAAAATGTACACTGAAAGTTAGTATGTTTTATTACTATTCCTAACAGTTTTTATAAAACGTAAGATTTAGCTTACATTAGTGTGAATGAATTACAATAAAAGTAAAATGAAAACACAGTTAAAATAGAGTACCCCAGGATCCTCTTGGGTATAAGCCTAATTTTGTGTTAAAAACCAAAAGTAGGGTCAGCTCCATAGCTCAGTGGTTAGGGCACTGGCCACAAGCTCTGAGGCTGGTGGTTTGAACCTGGCTGGGGCCTGCTAAACAAACAAAAAATAGCCAGATGTCATGGGTGCCTGTAGTCCCAGCTACTAGGGAGGCTGAGGCAAGAGAATTTGCTTGAGCCCAAGAATTTGAAGTTGCTGTGAGCTATGACAACACAGTACTCTACCAAGGGTGACAAAATGAAGACTTTGTCTCAATAAAAAAATAAGTAAAATAAAATAAACAAAATGTCAGGCCAGGCTCAGTGGCTCATCCCTGTAATCCTAGCACTCTGGGAGGCTAAGGCAGGTGGATTGCTTGAGTTCAGGAGTTTGAGACCAGCCTGAGCAAGAGACCCCATCTTTACGAAAAACAGAAAAATTAGCCAGGTATTGTGGCAAGTCCCTGTACCCAGGAATACAACTCCTTGAACCCAGGAGTTTGAGATTGCTGAGTTATGATGATGTTACAATACTCTACACAGGGCGACAGAATGAGACTTGGTCTCCAAAAAAAAAAGTAAAATGGACCAGTGGATCAAAGCATTACATAGTATCATTGGTTCCATTTTTACTTGTCAACAGAGTTCTTACGAAGGGGCTGTGAATTGGGTGTAGTGGCACACACCTGTTGTCCCAGCTACTTGGGAGGCTGAGGCAGGAGGATCACTTGAGTCCAGCTAGGCTCATACCACTGCACTCTAGCTGAGGTGACAGAGCAAGACTGTCTCCAAAAAAAAAGTGACTGTGAACAGTATGTGAATTGTATCTCAATAAAGTGGTTTCAAAAATAAAAATAAAGTTGATTATGAGTAGCCATAAAAGATAAGCACAAAGTTTAACTATTGACTACTTCTTAGGATTCATGTTCTAGCTCTGCACCAGGGCATCCCTTTGACTTGGGGCTTAGAAGTTTATAGTTGGGCCACACGGCAAGTAAGGAAAGGCAGAGGACGCCTATCCAACAGTACTCACCAGAGCTGTGGTTTCACTTTTCAAAGTACACCCTAAAAGCATTCCTAAGACAATGGTATTTCCAGAAGTTTTCCCAAATGAAAGTTTAGGTACACACTTCTCCTTTTTTTTTACTTAGGTACAGAGATAGCATCCTACATTTTCACAAGTTTTAAATTGACATTTACCACTATTGCATGTTGTCTTCATAAAATGCAGTACAGTAAAATTGGAATTTTTTTTTTTTTAAATCACAGCTGTGTACATTAATACAATCATGGGGCACCATACACTGGTTTTATAGACCATTTGACATATTTTCATCACACTGGGTAACACAGCCTTCCTGGCATTTTCTTAGTTATTGTGTTAAGACATTTATATTCTACTTTTAGTAAGTTTCACATGTATCCTTGTAAGATGAACCATAGTAAAATTGGAAATTAAGTGACCCTTTCAGATGTTTTCACTAATGAGATTTCACACTTGAATAGGCTATAAGCAATGGTGCTGTGTTGAGATGAAGGTCACTTGACAAGGTCATTCTAGCACACCAGCTTCACAGTGATTTGTATTCAGTCTCAGGAATCATAAATGACGTGTCATGGACCTTCAGAATCATTTTTGAATGGTTAAATCCTGTAATGGATCCTGATTGCCAAGGGTCAACAGAATTGTTTGGTTGGCAGCTGGTTGTTTCAGTTTGATTACACAAAAAAATTATTGAGTTCCTAGGTACTAGACACTGGACAGAAAGATAAACACTTGCACAAATATTTATAATATGATGTAATATGAAATATATATGACCTGTGACTTTAAGGCATTTTTATCAATAAAAATGGACTGAACCATTGCCCTCAATTTATTTACTTCAGTGTTCTAGGCCGTGGTATACTGAAGACTTTCCATTAAGTCTAAGATAAACAATAAGGTAAACTATCAGTCTTAGGCCATACTCAAACTCAGACTACTTTACCTCCCTTGTCTTCTAATCCTCCCATCATCAATCTGTCCAGTGTGACTTGGTGGGAGTGGCTCCTCTCAGGAGGAGGTAGCCTCTTTTGAATATAGGCTGGCTTTGCAACTTGGATTGACAAGAGTGTGGTAGAAGTGGCACTATATGAATTCTTAATGTGGCAGGAGTGATGCTGTGTGAATTCTAGGTTCAAGTCTCAATGAAACCATCAGCTTACACTTTTCGCAGTTTTTTTGTTTTTGTTTTGTTTTGTTTTTTGTTGTTGTTGTTACAGTTTTTGGCCAAGGCCAGGTCTGAACCCGCCACCTCCAGCATATGGGTCTGGTGCCCTACTTGTTGAGCCATAGATGCCACCCTTTCGCAGTTTTTTGGGGGTTTTTTTGGGCCGGGGCCGGGTTTGAACCCACTGCCTCCCATATATGAGGCTGGTGTCCTACTCCTTGAGCCACAGGCACCGCCCTGGCTTCCACTTTTTGCTCTCTGGGAACAACGAATGCCCTGAGCATACAAGTTAGCTGGAGGATGAGAGGCCACATGGAGAAGTGAGGCACCGACTGCCGGACATAAGCATGAGGCTGCCTTGGCTTTTCCATCTCCTCCACTGTCCAGATGAATCCATCTATGTGACCCATCTCGGAGGAATTGCACATCTAACACACAGAAATAGGAAGAATAATAAGTTACTATAATTTTAAGTTTTGGGATTGTTTAGTTATAGATAGTTTAGTTTCTCTATAGTCAACTGGTAGAGAAATCCTTGTTAGGTGTGAGTTCTGTGTTAACAAAAGCCTAAAATACGCCGTGGGCTTTGATGTTATACTGAATAATTCTATGTTATGGCGGTTGTCCTGTGCACAGTGGGATGTTTAGCAGCACTCTGGCCTAAAATGTTGCTGGGCATTACCAGGTGTCCCCTGGGAGGCAAAATTGTCCCCAGGTGAGAACCACTGTCATAAAGAAAAACTGGTAATTTGTATATAAGAAGACATATATAAGGTTGTTTATAGTAACAAAGAATGGGAAAAAGCCTAAATGTCCATTCATAGGAAAATAGTTAAATAAACAGGTTTATTATCACTTTGGAGTATCATGCAATATTTTTAAATAATGAGAGAAATCTCTTTACTAAAGTAGTTAGGTCTCCACAATACATTAATGAACAACTGCCACCAAGAAGAGCAAAGTGTTTATTCGTCCTGTATCTCCCATGTCATAACCCATGGCTGGGTGTTTCCTCCAGTGTGTTATCTCTACACTTCTCTCCATTTCCACAACTACCCAAAAGTTTCTTTAACCACTTGTTTGATAATGGACATCTGAAAGTTAGTTTCAGTTTTTGGATATGAGGAATAAGTTTGCTGAGTAAGGAATGATACTTTTTATGTTAACAAGAACATACATGACAATAAAGGGTGAACATAAAGTTTGTGTGCAGTTTACTATGTTAAACTTTTTTTTTTTGAGACAGTCTCAAGTTGTAGCCCTTGGTAGAGTACCATGGCATCACAGCTCATAGCAACCTCTAACTCTTGGGCTTAAGCCTCCCAAGTAGCCTCAGCCTCCCAAGTAGCTGGGACTATAGGTGCCTGCCACAATGCCTGGCTTTTTTTTTTTTTTTTTGAGGCAGAACCTCAAGCTGTCACCCTGGGGAGAATGCCATGGTATCACAGCTCACAGCAACCTCCTACTCCTGGGCTCAAGCAGTTCTGCCTCCACCTCCCAAGTAGCTGGGACTATAGGCGCCCGTCATAGCGCCCAGCTATTTTTTGGTTGCAGCTGTCATTGTTGTTGGGCAGGCCAGGGCTGGATTCAATCCTGCCAGCTCAGGTGTATGTGGCTGGTGCCTTAGCCGCTTGAGCCACAGGTGCCGAGCCTGTGTGTTAAACTATTTTAAATTGACATGAACTTTATGTTCACTCTATATCTTATAACATCATTTCTTTGGGGTCTTATCTGAATTATGATAAATGCACACACAGAGTTTGGAAGGGCTCGGCACCTGTGGCTCAAGTGGCTAAGGCACCAGCCACATACACCTGAGCTGGCGGTTTGTACCCAGCCTGGGCCCCCGAACAACAATGACGGCTGCAACCAAAAAAAAAAAAAAAAATAGCCGGGCGTTGTGATGGGCGCCTGTAGTCCCAGCTACTTGGGAGGCTGAGGCAGGAGACTCACTAGAGCCCAGGAGTTGGAGGTTGCTGTGAGCTGTGATGCCACTCACTCTACTCAGGGTGACAGCTTGAGGCTCTGTCTCAAAAAAAAAAAAAAAAAAAAGATGGGTTGGTCCACATCTATGGTGCATATTTTTATCTATAATAATAATAAAAAAAAAAAAAAAAAAGAGTTTGGAAGGACATAACACACACCACACCCAGGAAGGATTACTCTGGTGGGAAAAGGAGGCAGAGCAGGAAAGGAAAGGAGATAGGCATGGAAAATGGCAGTCAAAAGGCACTTCAGTGTTTCAGTTTTTTACAAAGAGAACATATTGAAAATCAGCAGGCACAGAAATATCAGAAAATGGCTTACAAAAAAAATGACTATTTATTGACAGTTGAAGGGGAGATAACAGTGCATATTGAAGAAGAGGTAAAACTAGGAGATCCAGCTGGCTGATAGCCAAGAGTTAGAGGACAGTGTGAATTTGGGGAAATGACCAGACCCAAAGGCTAAGTTCCACATCTAATCAGATAATTTATTAGACTAAAATACATTTTCATAGGCTGGGCATGGTGGCTCATTCCTGTAATCCTAGCACTCTAGGAAGCCAAGGCGGGTGGATCGTTTGAGCTCAGGCAAAAGTGGGACCCTGTCTCTACTAAAAAATAGAAAAACTATAGCTGGGTGTTGTGGTGGTTGCCTGTAGTCCCAGCTACTTAGGAGGCTGAGGCAGGAGGAGCTCTTGAGTCCAACCAAGAGTATGAGGTTGCTGTGAGCTGTGATGACGCCACTGTACTCTACTCAGGACAACAGAGTGAGACTATCTCAAAAAAAATAAGTAAGTCTTCTAAAACATGAAGCCCTCAGATATAAAATATGAATACCCAGATATGTATTATTTCTTTTGGTGTAATTTTTTAAAGTAGAGTATTTGCTAGTTCATTCACTCATTTTAAAAATACTGCTTACTTTGTACCAGATGACACTATGATTGTCATGCATTATGATGAATAAAACAAATTTGGTCTCTGTACTCAATCAAAGTTTAGCAACTGGCAAAATAGGATAGGACATTGTATCAGAAAACTGTAAAATTTTAAATTCTACCAAGGGCCAGGCACAGTGGCTTATACCTGTAATCCTAGCACACTAGGAGGCTGAGGCAGGTGGATTGGGTGAGCTCAGGAGTCTGAGACCAGTCCAAGCAAAAGTGATGTGTTTAAAAAGTTCCACAGATGATTTTAATGCAGAGAGAAGGCTGAGAACCACTGCTCTTCCCATCCCCCGTGAATTAGTACTCTTTAAAAAAAAAGGTATTTTGGATACTTAAATTGATGTGTTACAGATTCTTTCCACTAACTTTCCTTATGCAGATATTTATAACTTCAAATATTATCTCATTTCTCTCAAAATCTTTGTCATTTATAAAGAATGGCTAATATTACATTATTTATAGAATCATAAATGTGTATTAAAGGTATAAAAGTAGATCAACTTCAAGACCACTGAGAGGAAAGAAGAACATGGGAACAGAAAGATCTGTAGTTATGTTTTATTAATTAAAAAAAATCTTTTGGGCAGAGCCTGTGGTTCAGTGAGTAAGGCGCAGGCCCATGTACTGAAGGTGGCGGGTTCAAACCTGGCCCCAGCCAAAATTGCAAAAAAAAATATAGGAGGGCGTCGTGGCAGGTGCCTGTAGTCCAGCTACTTGGGATGCTGAGGCAAGAGAATCCCTTAAGCCTAAGGAGATTGCTGTGAGCTGTGATGCCACAGTACTCTACTGAGGGCGATAAAGTGAGACTGTCTCTAAAAAAAAAAAATCTTTTAAATTTTTACTGCTTTTAATTGTACAAACACAGAGCTAAACTGTGGCATAACTTTTTTCAGGGGCAGTTCTGTTCACATACTGGGGATGTTTCTACAGTGGCTAAAAGCTAAAAGTTTAATAAGTAAACAACTATTCACCAATCCTTAAAATATGTATGTATTCACTCTTTTATACCATTCATTTCCATCTGTGGCAACCTATTAAAAAATAGGTACTAGATTTAAAAAAGGTGAACTGGATTGGGAAGTCTTTTGTATTTACCCTAGGAGTATGTTTAGGAGTATGTATGTTTAGGAGTCCTTAATTTTGAGGTTTGCTTCTACTCATATTTTTTAGATTTTTAATAGGCAAAAGATAGATGATTACTACAAATTTCCTTTGCTATATTCTTGCCTTCAAATTGTTTTATAATTTTGATACAGTCCCAACAAAGATACTTGACTAATCATTTTAAATGATTCATCATTAAACACTTGTTTTTTGGATTCCTCCTCCCATTTAGAATATCTAGATTACTGCATCTAAAATCTATCAAAATAAATAGATAGCTTTAAAGGGTTTTTAAAAAGTTATAGGCTTGGCGCCCATACCTCAGTGGTTAGGGTGCCAGCCACATACACTAGGGCTAGGGGATTTGTATCTGGCCTGGGCCTGCTAAACAATGACAACAACAACAAAAAATAGCCAGGCATTGTGGTAGGCCTGTAGTTCCAGCTTCTTGGGAGGCTGAGGCAAGAAAAACACTTAAGCCCAAGAGTTTGAGGTTGCTGTGAGCTGTGACACCACAACGCTCTACCCAGGGCAACATAGTGAGACTCTGTCTCAAAAAAATAAATAAAAATAAAAAGTGTCTTTAATTTCAAGCAAGTTTTCATTTAAGCATCTTTCTTGATAGGCTGTTTAAAAATCATTTATTACTCAGAGTGAATTATTAAGGAAATTATAACTTTAATTTATAGAACTAAGAAATGGAAACTAAAGACTTTATACTCCCCTTCTTACTAACCAATCCTGTGCCTTGTGCTTTAACTTGAAAGCGGGATCATTTTTCAGTATCAGAAAGGATCTGTACCACCTTGGCATGAAGAGGTAGTTAATAAGTTATCTTTCCTCTCTACCAATAAAACAATCCCTTTGCAGGATATTTGAACCCTGGGCAGTATCTCAGTTTTCAGCAAAGAAGTGGTTGTTTTCTTCAGCCATATACATGGAGACGTGTGAGTTGGCACCTGGCCCGGGCCAGCTAAATAACAATGACAACCACAACAAAAAATAGCTGGGCGTTGTGGCAGGCGCCTATAGTTTCAACTTCTTGGGAGGCTGAGGCAAGAGAATCGCTTAAGCCCAAGAGTTTGAGGTTGCTGTGAGCTGAGCCGGTATCACACTCTACTGAGGGCGGCATAGTGAGACTCTGTCTCAAAAAAAAAAAAAAAAAAAGCACTAAATGATGGATCTATGGATCTATATGTCGGCCCGATTGGTTGAGATTGGGCTGCAAAATTGTTATTAGAATAACGGGGATACGCATATTTGCATCTCAGCGGTGTAGGGGTTTCAAATGTATTTGATAAAGAACTTAGAGCCTCAGATCATAGAGGCTCTAGACGTGCCAAGTGTTTTGTGGGAATGACAAACCTGCATAGACCAAAAAGGTGATGAGTGCAGCCAGCAGGTGGATACGAAGCTTGGTTCGGACCTCCTGGAAGTGCAGCAAAGCGCTGTGGAAGATAAAGGAGCAGATGGCTTCTGTGATGACTGCTTTGGGCAAGTCCACTTGGATGGGATTCTTGCAAGCGAAGCTCCTTTCACGGACGTGATACTTGGTCAGATTCAAGCTCCACAGGGCGCCTACGCAGTACCTGCTGCATAGGGCACTAACCAGCTGAGCCAATAGCCTCATCGCACCCATCTCGGGGGACATGTCCCCCTGCATCATCTGCATCATCACGCCGCACGGGTTGCTGGAGGTACCCAGCAGAGTCAGGCCATGCACCAAGGAGAAGAAGTAGATTAGCGTCAGCGTCCAGGTGGGGCGCACGGGGTCCTGCTCGCTCAGCAACTGCAGCTCGTGGGTGCAGCAGCAGAGCTGGAAGGTGGCTAGGAACTCCAAGACGAAGGCGTGGGCCAGGGGCCTGTGCAGCTGCTGCCGGGCGATCACGCGGGCCAGCCCATGAACAGCACCACCGACATCATCAGTCCCAGCGAGGTGCAGGTGTCCTGCACCTCGGGCCTAAGCCCCAGCAACGCCGACATGGCTCCCTCAGCTACTGACCCGGCTGCGGGCTGGGACTCCCGGCAGGAGACGGTGTGTGGGCTGGAGTCCGAAGTCCGCAGCCCCGCCTCCTCCTCACGCCCCTCGGGGCGGGCAGACTTGGGAGGAGCCGGGGGCGCTAGGGGCGTCACGCTGGAGGGCTGCTCCCCACCCCCTCCCGGGTTCTGCTAGGGTGTGGGGGCAAGAGCCGGGAAGGAGGGGAGAGGAGAGGCGGCGAGGAGAGCCCTGCTAGGGCGCCCGTGCAGGGACCGTGGTCAGCCGGGCCCGACACTCACACGCCCTCCGGCGCCTCCCCCGGCCGCCCAGAAGAGGGAGCGGGCGGGGCCGGGCGCGGAGGCGGTGCGCCCGGGGGCCCTCTGCGCACGCGCGCTGCGCCCGGGGCGCCCGGGTAGGGGGAGCTCGTGCAGCGGCGCCGGGGAAGCAGCCGCTGGTCTGGAAAGACCTTGAAGTTTGTCTTTTCCCGCTCCAAAACTGTAAAGCCGGCGAGCTGGAAAGCACCCTAAAGGTCATCTCGGACAACTGCTTGGTTTTTATTAAGGGTGCATCCGAGATTGAGAAGAGAGATGCAGCGCGGAAGACGGGGTGGTGTAGACTTGCGAACCAACCTTTGACCTGTGTAAGGGCGTGCAACTAGGTCTCCTTGAGCCCTAGTTTTTTTTCACCAGCCAAGATAACTTTTTGTAATGGTCGTAATATATAACATAAAATGTGCCATTTTATGGCACTGTTCTTACGCGGAGAGGAAACAAAATGTATCTCTGGAGAGAGCTGCTTGATAGATTTGGGAGTCGTGACACGTCGGGTTGATCTGCTTTAGAAAGCATGAAAACCACTTAACACAGAGCCCAGTTCATAGAAAGTGCAGTAAGTGGGAGCTTAAAGTCGAAAGAGCAGATTTCAAGGTTTCACGCCCGCGTCCCAACAGCTCGTCCACCCGGGTGGCCCGCTGTGGGTGCGGAGGTTCCTCAGAGCTCGCGGCGTCCAGCGAGGTTTTGTGCTGTGGAACCGGCGCGTGCGTTCGTGTGGGGGTTCACACTCCGAAGCCTCAGTCCTGCCTCCGCTGGGCTCTGCACGAATGTGCACGTCATAGGGAGGGAGGAAGAGGAACCAAGGTGAGGGCAGTCACTAGAGCATTCTTGGAAGCACCTCCTTCTTGGCTGGGGTGCCGGTGGTCTCAGCTGCTCCCGAGGCCGAGGCGCCAGGATCGCTTCAACGTAGAAGTCCCGGTTCCTGTGCCCATCAGGTGTCTGCGCCAAGTTCAATATGGTGACATCAGGAATGGAGGACCACCAGGGCGCCTGAGGAGGGCTGAAGCGGAAATTCCAGGGTTGTTCAGTCGAGGGATCTTGCCTGTGAACAGCCACTGCACTCTGGCCTCGAACTCGACTCTTGGGGGGCGGGGGGATAACGAAAAAACTCCATCTTGGACGTTCATCTGCCACATTGACTTCTGATTAACCCCCATTCCCGGAATGCCTGTAAGATTTCTACTTTATAGTTAAAGTAAATCCTGCCCTTAGGTGGAAACAACCTTGACCATAAATCCTGCCCTTAGATTCACACAGCATTCTTGCCTTTCTCTTTGATCTCAATTGTCTTCTACAGTCCTTCCTTAAGGTATGAAAGCCCTGGGCCTGGGAGGTAATGGTGGGAGGCTTCTGTTTTGTAAGTCTCTGTTAAATGTTTCTTTTGGAGAAATTGGATTTGTCACTCTCTTTTCTTCCTTGAACTTTGTGCTCTTGCTGGTTCTCTTCAGGTTTCCTCATCAATCTCAACTTGTCCTTTTGTAACATAATGAACCAAGATTTCTGTGGTGTCAAAAGACATTCTCTGTATTTAAAAACAAATCAGTTCTTTCACAAAATACAAACTCCGTAGAAAATGAAGTCCTTTTCTCTTTCCTGTGTTGCTGCCTGATCAGGAAGAATTTAGATTGCTGAACTCGCTTGGTGGCTTATCCCTGTAGTTCCAGCTACTCAGGAGGCCCAGGCAGAAGGATTCCTTGAGCCCAGGAGTTTGAGGTTGCAGTGAGCTAAGATGATGCCATGGCACTCTAGCCCAGGTGACAGAGTGAGACTCAAACAAACAAAAAAAAGAGGGTGAAGCCCTCCTGAGAGTTTTTGGAGAAGAGGCTGCATCACAACTTGTTCATGTAACCCTTCCTTTCATTGCTCCCTTTTTAATAGAAGTCACTTGAGAATTAATATAAATGCATTTTGTTTACTGATCTGCTAATAATTCACTTTTCCTAGCAAGAAGACTAGTCTTTTGGATTTTGGTAAGAATTTTTTTTATATCACTCATATACATTGTCATTAAAGGTCTGAATGTTGTTTTAAATTACTTGTGAATCTAAGGGCAGGATTCATAGTCAAGGTTGTTTCCACCGAAGAGCAGGATTTACAGAACTATAAAGTAGAAATCTTTTTTTTTTTTTTTTTTTTAAGAGACAGAGTTGCCCTAGAGTGCTGTACTGTCACAGCTTACAGCAACCTCCAGCTCTTAGGCTTAGGCCATTCTCTTGCCTCAGCCTCCCAAGTAGCTGGGAGTACAGGCACCTGCCACACGCCCACCTATTTTTTTGTTGCAGCTTGGCTGGGGTCTGGTTTGAACCCTCCACCTTGGTGTGTGGAGCTGGTGCCCTACTCACTGAACCACAGGCACCACCCATAAAGTAGAAATCTTACAGGCATTTTTATTTTCATAATAAATCTCTAATTAAAATTTGTTCACAGTGACATCACGGGCTAAGACATCTGTTAGCTTTGGTAAAACAATAGTAAAGATTGAGTCCTTGCTCTTGAGCAGCATAGAAGAAGGAACAGAAAACAGAAAATCAAAATACAGGGTAAAAGTACTATGGTAAAAGAGAGGGCTCTATAGGGGCCGAGGAAAGGAGCATCCACTCAGAGTTAAGGAAAGGCGCCTTAAAATAAGTGTCAGACTGAAACTTGAAGGATAAGTAGGAGTTACAGAGTGAAGGGCAGGGGAGGATAGAGAGGCAGAGGTATTACATTTTGCAAAGGCTCAAAGAGAAAGCCCATAGCAATCAGGATGCTCTAGGCTGGAGTATGAAGGGAGAAGTAGAAAAAGATTTAGGTTAAAGGAGATAATGCCTGAAAAGTACTTAGTCCATGGCCTAGCACACGTTTAGTGCTTAATAAAGGTTATTATACACAAAAGGAGGTACAATAGATAATAGTTAAGCAATAATCAATTTTGCTTTTCAACCTCAAACAAGATAAGGGAAAATGGAGAAAAAACCCCCACCAAAATTTAGAATTGCATTCCAGTGACATCTGTGAAAGGAGAAGGTGTTTAAGAGCTTCTTAAGGTATACCCTTCAGCTCAGGAGTATTGTGGGCAGAAACATGGAAGGAGATTTAAGTCATAGCATTTTGAAACATATTTTCTTTTCAAACAATCAAGCTTTCATAAAAGTTACAAATATAGTACAAAGAAATATTTTTTCCTGAACCATTTGAAAGTAAGTTGCTAATGTTATGTATATTCCATTACCCAGAATAACTTAGTGTTTATTTTCTTAAACAATGGTCACCTACATAACCATAGTAAGACTATCAAAAGCAGGAAATTAACATTGTTACTACCATCTACTCTTCAGATCCCATCTAAAGTTTTGCCAGTTGCACAACATTGTACTGTATAGCAAAAGGATCCATATCAGAATCACTTATTCCAGTTGGTTGTCATAGCTCTTTAATATCTTTAAGTCTGGAATAGTTCCTCAGTTCTTCCTTGATTTTCATGGTCTGGACAATTTTGAGTATTACAGGTCAGTCATTTTGTAGACCTTCTTTGAATTTGAATTTGTCTAATGTTTGCTAGATATTAGTTTCAGGTTATGCATCTTTACTAGGAATAACACAAAAGTTATTCTGTGTTATTCTCATTGCATTTTATCAGATGACACATAATTTTAATTTGTCCCATTACGGATGTTAATCACTTTTTCCCTTTTTGGGGGGAGTGTGTGTGTGGTGTCTCACGTTGTTGCCCAGGCTGGAGTGCAGTGGCCCAGTCATAGCTAACTGTAACCCCAAACTCCTGGGCTCAAGCAGTCCTCCTGCCTCAGCCTCTTGAGTAGCTGGAGCTATAGGTGTGCACCACCATACATACCTGGCCCTCTTTTTCTTTTTTAAATTTTTATTTTATTTATTTATTTATTTACTTATTATTTTTTAGACAGAGTCTCACTACATCACCTTCGTATAGTGCTGTGGCATCAAAATTCACAGCAACCTCAAACTCTTGGGCTTAAGTGATTCTCTTACCTCAGCCTCCAAAGTAGCTGGGACTACAGGCACCTGCCACAACACCCAGCTATTTTTTGTTGCAGTTGTTTTGCTGGCCTGGGCCAGGTTGGAACCCGACACCCTCAGTGTATATGGCTGGTGCTGTAACCACTATGCTACAGGCTTTTTATTTTATTTTATTTTATTTTATTTTATTTTTATTTTTAGAGATGTGGTCTTGATATGTTGCCTGTGTTGGTTTTGAACTCCTGGCCTCCAGGTATCCTCCTGCCTCAACCTGCTATAGTTAGGATTATAGTCATGAGCCACGGTGCAATGTTAATTACTTTTTTTTTCTTTTGAGACAGAGTCTTAAGCTGTTGCCCTGGGTAGAGTGTCTAGTATCATAGCTCACAGCAACTTCCAACTCTTGGGCTCAAGCGATCTTCTTGCTTTAGTTTTTCTATTTTTAGTAGAAACAGGGTCTTGCCTTTATTCACGCTGGTCTTGAACTAGTGAGCTCAAGCAGTCCACCCACATTGACCCCCCAAAGTGCTAGGATTACAGGCATGAGCCAACGTTCCCAGCCAATGTTAATTACTTTTGCTCTCATGGTAAAGGTGGTACCTGCTAGATTTCTTTATCTTAAAGTTGTTCTTTTCCCTTTTGTAATCAGTAAGTATGATGTGCTAGGAAGATTCATCAAATTTTATATTTATTGAACAGAAAAGCCTTTTTTTTTTTTTTTTTTTTTGAGACAGAGTCTCACTCACTCTGTTGCCTAGGCTAGAGTGCTGTGACATTTTCATAGTTCACAGCAACCTCAAACTGGGTTCAAGATCCTCTTGCCTCAGCCTCCAGAGTAGCTGGTACTACAGGTACCAATACAACACCTGGCTAGGCTCTTGCTCTTACTAAGATTGGTCTTAACTCCTGAGCTCAAGGGATCCTACCTCCTGTGCCTCTCAGAGTGCTAGAATTATAGGTGGCTGAATAGAAAATATTATTGATAGATAATTTGTAAACAGATGAAGTGTTCAAATTCTGTGATCTTGTGACAGTGGAGCACAGGCTATAATTTTATATTTCCTTAGAATAGTCCTTCTCAACCTGTGGGTCGTGACCCCTTTTTAATAATGAAAACACATTGTGGCATTAGGAAAGTTGAGAACCACTGCCTTAGAAGGAAAGAAAAACAATGTTGCCGAGTGAAAGTTCTGAAGGTGGAGTCAAGAATATAGAATACTTTTCCAGGTTGCTTTGGACTCACCCAGTTCTCTTTTCTCAATTATAGGCAAGAATAACTGTATAAGATGTGAACATCTTTGGGGAAAATAAAACTTAAAAAAAGTTACAAAATGTGTTGGAAATGCATCATTTTCAGATAAGTGAGGGCTGACCTGGGTTCTGTGTTGGCCTCCCTTTGAAACAGGATGTCCTTCATTGCTCTATGAAGGGTGTCTTGTATCCTCCAGGGTGTAAAATTCAGGGCAGGCAGCTTTCTGGTGTCCCTGTGCTATGGTGCAAGTGGGACACATGAAGTCAGGGCTCCCTCTGCCCTGGACAGCTTTCCTGAGACTTGGGGGACTGGCTCATGAGTCCTAGGCTTCTGGTGTCCTTTGCTGCCTATCGGTAAGTAATAAACCTGTTCATGTAACTTGCATGCATGGGTATTCTGGCTCACTGGGCTCAGACAAGTTGATGTCAGTGTACAATGAACCTGTTTTACAAGGACCCTGGAGGACTGGACCTCCTTTTGCCACTAATGAGTGACTCCTGCTTTGTGCTTCATTTTCTCTGTCTAGCTAGAACCCCAGCAGGAGCCTGGGCTGTGTCTCTCTAGGATTCAAGTTTTGCTAGAGGACTGATGAAGCAAGGCTTCAGGACCCTATTTATATGTGACTCCTGGAGTATCATCTTAGGAAAGAGGTTAGAGCAGGAGAAAGTGAGGGCGCATTGAGTCCCCAAGCCTGCAGTAAGAATGGTTCCAGGATGGTGAGCCACTGTCAGAAAAGCTGGGGGATGATGACGAAAGGGCATGATCTCTTCATTTAGATAGTTCTTCAGCTCAGCCCACAGAGATTCATGCCTCTGTCTTAAAAGCCAGACTAAATAGAAACATCTATACAGTGGAATACTTTTCCATGATAAAAAGATATAAACTATTCACAATAGCCAAAAGGTGGAAGCAACCCAAATGTCTAAGAAATAGGCAAAGAAAATATACAATGGCGTATAAGCACCAGAAACAATATTCAGCATCACAGATCAGCAGAGAAATGTAAGAAACTTAAAAACAAAACAAAACAACAACAATAACCACCACCACCCCCCCCACACACACACAGAAACAAACAAGTGTTGGTTAGGATATGGCAAAACTGGACCCCTTATGCACTGTTGGGAGGAAAGTAAAATAGTGCAGTTGCTATTGAAAACTGATGATTTCTTCAAGATATTTATTTATTTATTTTTTTGAGACAGTCTCAAGCTGTTGCCCTGGGGTAGAGTGCCATGGTGTCATAGCTCACAACAACCTCCAACTCTTGGGCTAAAGTGATCCTCTTGCCTCAGTTTTTCTATTTTTAGTAGAGACAGGTTCTTGCTCTTGCTCAGGCTGGTCTCGAACTCGTGAGCTCAAGCAATCCACCCATGTGGACCTCCCAGAGTGGTAGGATTTCAGGCGTAAGCTCCCAGGCCACCTTCAAGATATTTAACAGAATTACCATATGACCCAGCATTTTCACGTCTAGGTACATACCCCAGACAATTGAAAGCAGAGTCTTTAAGGATATTTGTACATACATGTGGATAGCAGCATTATTATTATTATTATTATTATTTTTATTTTTTTTGGAGAAAAAGTCTCACATTGTCATCCTGGGTAAAGTGTCTGGTGTCATAGCTCACAGCAACCTCAAACTCTTAGGCTCAAACAATCCTCTTTCCTCAGCCTCCCGAGTAGCTGGGACTATAGGTGAGCACCACAACTCCTGACTATTTCTTTTAGAGACAGGGTCTCACTCTGACTTAGGCTGATCTCTTTAGCTCAAGCAATCCACCCACCTCAGCCTCCCAGAGTGCTAGGATTACAGGCATAAGCCACATCACCTACCCAGCGTTATTCACAATAGTTAAAATGTAGGAGCTACCCAAGTGTCCAGTGATGGTTGAACAGATAAAATGTGGTATGCTCCATATACATACAATGGAATATTATTCAGCCTTAAAAAGGATGGAAATTCTTTTTCTTCAAGGTACAACATGAAAGAACCTTGAGGTTATTACATTAAGTGAAATAAGATGGTCACAAAAAGACATCCATTTATAGAGACAAAGTGGAAGGGTATTTGTCAAGGGAAGGGAGAGGTTAGTGTTTAATGGGTATAGAGTTTCAGTTTTACAAAGTGAAAAGAGTTGTAAATAGATGATTTTAGTGATTGCACAACAATATGAATGTATTTAATACCACTGAACTGTCCACTTATCGTTAAGATGGTAAATTTTATGTTTATTTTACCACAACTGAAAATAAATTTTTTAAAGGATGAACTATCAAGCTAAGTAAAGACATGGATAAATCTTAAATGTATATCAATTAGTCAAAGAAGCATGTCTGAAGCCCCGCCTGTAGCTCAGTGGATAGGGCGCTGTCCACATACACCCAGGCTGGTGGGTTCAACCCAGCCCAGGCCAGGTAAAACAACAATGACAACTGCAACCAAAAAAAAAAAAAAAAAAAAAAAAAAAGCTGGGCATTGTGGCGGGCTCTGATAGTCCCAGCTACTTGGGAGGTGGAGGCAGGAGAATCGCTTAAGCCCAAGAGTTTGAGGTTGCTGTGAGCTGTGACGCCATGGCACTCTACCCGGGGTGACATAGTGAGACTCTGTCTCAAAAAATAAAAAAAGAAACATGTCTGAAAGAATATATACTATATTATTCTATATATATGACATATGGAAAGGTAGAACTATAGAGATGGAAAACAAATTGGTAGGGATTCAGTGGGGGAGGATGATTGAATACAGGAAGCACAGAAGATGATGGGAGGAAATGCTCTATTTTGTGGAACAACCTCACCAAAGAGGGTGGGAGAAAATTACTGACCTAAGTAACTTTGGAAATGAATGGAGTTGTAAGTTAACAATTCTGAAACCACTGTATGTCAATATTGGAATAGAACAATTAAGTAAATGGATAGCTGATGATAGGAACCAGGTTTCTTACTGTTGGGGTGAGAGATTACAGATAATCAAGGGAAGAAGCTAAAATGATTCACATGATAATGAATTAGAGGTGGAAATAATCAGTATCAACTCATGTTCAGTTTAACATAGCGAGATGGCTACATTCATAAATATTTATAAATGTGTGCATATACATGGGTTAGTATACACACATAAATTTCTTTACCATGTCAGCAGAGAAGTCCTAGAAGGAAGGATACCCCAGTAGCAATTAGCACACCCAGTGCCCAGAGCTTGGTTTCTATAATACCTATGCTCCAACATAAGGAACCAGGATTCTTTGGAGAAACGACTGATTCAAGGACTGAGGCAAGAGATATATATACACAAAGTGAGCCTGGAGCCAGGCTCTAGTGCCAGGAAGTAAAAAAAAAAGTGGTAGGGGAAAAAAAAAGAAAAGATGTAGATATGTCCAAGGGATATAGGAGCCACGTGAAAGAGCTAGCCAAAGCTGAGGACTTTGCGCAACAAAATAAAGTAGCATGCATTGTGACTCCAAGTATAAATTAAACACCCTGAGCCATGCTGATATATATAAACAACTGAAGGCTCGGCGCCTGTGGCTCAAGTGTCTAGAACGCCAGCCACATACACCCGAGCTGGCAGGTTTGAATCCAGCCTGGGCCCACCAAACAACAATGATGGCTGCAACCAAAAAATTAGCTGGGCGTTGTGGCGAGTGCCTGTAGTCCCAGCTACTTTGGAGGCAGAGACAGGAGACTCGCTTGAGCCCAAAGAGTTGGAGGTTGCTGTGAGCTGTGATGCCACGGCACTCTACCCAGGGTGACAGCTTGCGGCTCTGTCTCAAAAATATAAAAAAATATATAAATGACTGAATAAATAAGTAAATACAAGGGAAAGGAAAAATCTGTGCCAAAAATTCCAAATAATTCATGTCTGCCTTAAAGGAGGCTAAGTAGTACTCATCACTTGTTAAGTGTGAGTTGTGTGTTTTGGCTTTCTTCCAAAGAGTGCAATACAGAAACCGGGAGAAATCTGACAGACATTTGATAGGCGAGTGAAGGTAACATCAACGGGGATAAGCTGGGTTGACATTATGTACCCTTGTTACGATGTGATGAGAATGGCAGTTTACCTCTGTGATCTTCCTTCCCAAAATGCATCACCCTGATTCAGTCTTAAGAAAAACATCAGGCTCAGCATCCGTAGCACAGTGGTTACAGTGCCAGCCACATACACTGAGGGTGGCAGTTTCCAACCCAGCCCGGGCCAACTAAACAACTGCAACAACAAAAAAAATACCCAGGTGTTGTGGCGGGCACCTGTAGTCTCAGCTACATGGGAGGCTGAGGCAAGAGAATCACTTAAGCCTCAGACTTTGAGGTTGCTGTGAGCTGTGATGCCACGACACTCAACCAAGGGCGACATAGTGAGACTCTGTCTCAATAAAAAGAAAGAAAGAAAGAAAAAGAAAAGAAAAACATCAGAAAAGGGCCAGTTGAAGGGCCATCTGCAAATTACTTGGTCAGTACTCCTCAAAATGGCTCACGCCTGTAATCCTGGCACCCTGAGAGGCCAAGGCAGGAGGATTCCTTGAGTTCAGTTGTTCCAGACCAGCCTGAGCAAGAGCGAGACCCATCTCTATTAAAAATACAAAAAATTAGCTAGGCATTGTTGCTGGAGCCTTCCAGCTACTTGGAAGGCTGAGGCAGGAGGATTGCCTGAACCCAGGAGTTTGAGGTTGCTATGAGCTAGGCTGATGCCATGGCATTCTAACCTGGGCAATGGGGTTGAGATTCTGTTGAAAGGAAGAAAGGGAGGGAAGAAATGCCTCAGTAGAGGACTCCAGTAGTCTTGAAGCTGGCACCTGTGGACACCCAGCCACTGCAGAGTGCTTTGGGCACTTGTAGAATGCATTGAGTACCAGAAGCTTATGTGCCCCTTTAAGCCTCAACAGAAACAAGAGTCTCTACAGGGAGTCAGAGATGGGCAGGCTGGAGGAAAATGATGCTAGAAACATCTGCTCTTCAGGTGTACTCTGGAATGTCACAAAACGTTTTGGAAGGAAAAGATGTCTGGCTTTCTTGCTGAATGTATGGAAACAGAGTTAAAGAATTACTGTTTTGTGACTATTGCAGCCCCGTATTTACTGTGAAGGATGTTGTGGATTGAAAAACAGGTGATCTACAAAGAGAGGGGACTTATTTCTAAGGTATCTTACACTGTTGATGGGATTGCAAAGTATGGAGAATCCTCAAAGAACTCAAAATAGACCTTCCATTTGCTCCCACAATCTCATTACTAAGCATCTACCCAGAAGAAAAAAAGTCATTTTATCATAAGGCATTTGCACTAGATTGTTTATCACAGCTCAATTTACAATCGCCAAGATGGGGAAACAACTAAAGTGCCATCAACCCATGAATGGATTGATAAACTGGAGTACTATTCAGCCATAAAAAATATGGAGTCTTTACGTTGTTCACATTAACCTGGGTAGAGTTGGAGAAAATCTTTAGTAAAGTATCACAAGAATGGAAAAGTAAGTATCCAATGTACTCAATACTAACATGAAACCACTGATGAACTAATACATGCTCATACAAAAAGGAAATTGAATTCAAGTTGGGCTTGTGGGGGGGAGGGGATTTGGTGTGCTCCCACCTAGTGGGCACAACATAAGGGTGTATGTCACACCTCCTGGGCTAGGGACACAACTACACCAGAGACCTCCCATAACAAATGCAAACTTTGTAATCTAATCATTTGTACCCTCATCTTAATCCGAAATAAAAATAAAATACAAAACTCTATGAAATATGTACATATATATGTATTTATATACACATACACACACGTGCCCAAATGCATTTGAATGGCCTGGACCACAAAGGGTGGTATTTTTTTAAACAAAAGTTATAACTACTGGTTTGAGATGGCAGTGAGCTTTGATGACACTGCTGCTCTCTAGCCCAGGCAACTGAGTGAGGCTCAAAAAAAAAAAAGAAAAGAAAAAAATGGTGATTTAGCATTACCAGGAAATGAGTTATCATCTACATTTCCCTGTAAACTCTGCGTCAGACCTGCATTGGTATCCAGCATTGGTGAAGCAAAGTCAACAATCTTTCTGAGTGTCTGGAAGTGATGGGAGTATGGTGGATGTTACAGTGTCGGGAGTCAGTCGTTTTGAAGATAAGCAGAGGTAAAGAGGTTTATATTGTTTCAATACAAACAAGTTCCAAAGAGTAATGGCATTGTGAGTAATAACACCATTGCTACCTTCTTCAGAAGTGGGGACTGTGACATTAGCCAGGAATGATGCATTTGAAAATAAATTACATGAAAAGAGGATTCCCAGACCTGAACATGAGATGGCACCTAGACATAAAAATAATCTTCATGTGCCTTGATTGGACAATAAACCAACACCTAAGTACCTTTCTCTACCCCGATTCTAAATCTTTATCAATAAATCAGTGCAGCTCACAAGAGCTCAGGAACTTTGTAATACATTTTAAGCTATATTGTTAATATGAATAGCCCCCCACCCACCACACACATTGATGTCACCAGGGCCTTGTACACATAGTTTTCTATGGGAGTGGTGGCAGCAGTTCTACTCCCCCCCCCTCCCCCATTGCACATTTGGCATTGCCTGGACACTTTGTGATTTTGTTGTTGTTGTTTTTTTGTGTTTTTTTTTTTTGAGACAAAGTCTCACTGTGTCGCCCTCTGTAGAGTGCTGTGATGTTACAGCTCACAGCAACCTCAGACTCTTGGGCTTAAGCAATTTTCTTGTCTCAGCCTCCCAAGTAGCTGGGACTACAGGCGCCTACCACAACACCCAGCTATTTTCTTTGTTGTTGTTGTTGTTGTTGTTGTTGTTGCAGTTGTCGTTGTTTAGCTGGCCTGGGCTGGGTTCAAACCTGCCAGCCTGAGGGTATGTGGCCAGCACTCTACCCACTGAGCTATGGGTGCTGCCTGGTTTTGTTTTTTGAGAGAGAGCCTCCACTTTGTCACTCCAACTAGAGTACAGGGGCATCATCATAGCTCACTGCAACCTCAAACTCCTGGGGTCAGACAATCCTGCCTCAGCGTCCCCAGTAGCTGTGACTGCAGGTGTGCACCCCTATGCTGGGCTAATTTTTCTATTTTTTGTAGGGGGTCTTGCTGTTGCTCAGGTTGGCATTGAACTGCTGTGCTCAAGTAATCCTCCTATCTTAGCTTTTCAGAGTGCTAGAATTACAGGCATGAGACACCTGGTGACATTTTTGATTGTCACAGGTTGGGGGTGGAGGAGTGCTATTGGCATCTAGTAGGCAGAGGCCAGGGATACTGCTAATCATCCTACAATGTAAATGACAGCACCCACAACGAGGATAAATGTCATTAGCATAAAGGTTGAGAAACTGTCTAGGGGTATTCTGCTCTAGTAAACTCATTTCTAGGCTAATGTGTTCCTGCAGTGTAATGTTTTTTGAAAGGAGCCCCAGACCACTAGGTCAGACTCACATGGTAGCAGTAGGGGAGCAAACCACATGGATATCTGGGGGAGACTTTCAGGCAAGGGAACAGTAAAAGGCAGGAGGCCAGTGAGCAGAGCAAAGAAAGGGGAAACTTCTGGGAAATGAAACCAGAAGGTAAGTTGGGGTGTGTCAGGTCACCCAGGATTGAGGAGAAAGGGTCAGGGGTAAGGGAAAAGCAGAACTGGGGGCTGCTAGGCTCTGACAGGATTTTAGGGTGCTGTTAGTAATGAGAAAACTGCAACAGGAGGGGTTTTGCTTTGCAGTTCCTACAACAGCATAAGTGTTCAAGTTGGCCACGTTTGTCAAGTGTCCACAATGTGCCAGGAATTTACATATGTGTTGTAATTTAGCAATACTATGAATTGAGTGTTATTGCTTCTCATTTTATAGATGAGAACGTTTCAGACCAGAAAAGTTAAGGAATTCCAACAAAGGTTATATACTACTGGTAAATAAAAAGAGAAGCAAATTTATCATTTTCTCTTCAGTTCTTATCTACCTTCTCACCTTGCTGTCTTTAGTTCCTTTGTAAAAACACAATGATGTTACAGGTAGGAAGGCAGTGGAAGGATCCAGTGGCAGGCCTGGCTAGAATCTCGTCTGCTGGGCTCCCGTCTCGGTTAATCACTCACACACCTGGCCTTACCAGAAATGCCACAAGATGGCAGCATCTTATTTCACGGCCACTCATGCTCCGTAGCCAACCTTTTCTGTATAAAAATATTAAATAAAAAATAATGTATTGGTTACGGCCTGTATTTAGAAATTGACCTTTTTAATATTTTATGAAATTTTATTAAAAATTACAACTACAGAAACAAAATTGAAATGTATAAACAATAAAAGTAGAAACTGGCCCCTTTCAACCAGAAATAGATACTGGCCTGGAACTAGAATGAAAGCTAAAGATCATTGAAATATTTCACCCACTCATAGGCATTAAGATCTTGACATTTGCCTCCAAGTAAGTAGGATTTTTTTTCTTTCAAGACTTACCCTTAGCTGCTTGAGCCACAGGTGTCGAGCCTTATTGTTGGTTTTCTCTATTTTCCTAATGCTAGAACTATAAGAAACCGGAGATTATCTGGGTTTATGATTGGATGCACTTTGGAATCACCTGGGGAGCTTTAAGTCGTCTGAAGCCCAGGATCCCAGCCCCAGAGGTTCTGGTCTGGAGTGCAGCATAGTCGTTAGAATTTTTTTTTTTTTTTTTTTTTTTTTTGAGACAGAGCCTCAAGCTGTTGCCCTGGGTAGAAGACCATGGCATCACAGCTCACAGCAACCTCCAACTCCTGGGCTTAAGCGAGTCTCCTGCCTCCACCTCCCAAGTAGCTGGGACTACAGGTGCCCACCATAATGCCTGGCTATTTATTTATTTTTTTGATTGTAGGTGTCATTGTTTGGCAGGCCTGGGCTGGATTTGAACCCGCCAGCGCAAGTGTATGTGGCTGGTGCCTTAGCCACTCGAGCCACGGGTGCCGAGCAAGTCATTAGAATTTGTAAAAGGTCAGGGTGATTTCACTTTGCAGCCAGAGTAGAGAACTATTTCTGGAAACCAACAATCTCACTGTACAGATGGGAAAGAGGCCCAGAGAAAGGGAGAGTGACTTATCAAGAACTCAAACTGGGGCGGCACCTATGGCTCAGTAAGTAGGGCCCTGGCCCCGTATACTGAGGGTGGTGGGTTCGAACCTGGCCCTGGCCAGCTAAAACAGCAGTGGTAACTATAACAAAAAATAGCCGAGCTTTGTGGCAGGGGCCTGTAGTCCCAGGTACTCGGGAGGCTGAGGCAAGAGAATCGCTTAAGCCCAAGAGTTGGAGGTTGCTGTGAGCTGTTGACCCCATGGCACTCTACCAAGGGTGACAATGTGAGATTGTCTCCAAAAAAAAAAAAACCTCTCAAACTGAAGGCTGCTGGCTGCTGGTCGTGGGTCCACTGGGCACACACATGGCCTCTGGCTCTCTTCCTCTGCTGTCTTCACACCAGTTGCACCCCTGTGTCTAATCCACAGCAATGCAACTAGCAATGTGTACATTCGTTATGTTGGCAAACAGTGAGCAAGCCATATTACATGTGTTATCTGTAATCCAAATAAGCTTTCAAGGAAGGTGTGAGTAAACCCATTGTAAGAGGAGGAAACTGCTGTTCAGAGACTTTAACAGACAGCTAGAGTCACAGCTAGTAAGGAGAACTCAGAATTGGACACCGTCTTTTGGACTCCAAAGCCCAAGCTCTTATCTGTTCTTACCCCATCCTATCTTTTCTGGGTTGTTGCTCCATCAGGAACTAGGTCTAATTCCACTGCCTCCCTAAAATCCCTTCCACCCAAGATCTCAGGTATTAATTCATTGACTGAACTTCAGGGCAATAATCACCTGCATTAGTTATTTGGCAAGGTAATTAATTTTGTCATGTACTTGACCTACTTCCTTAACCTGTGAGAGTGGGAAGGAGAGAAGGAGCTTTTTCTGTGTATCTGCCCTTATCTTTTTGCTGAGTTAAGTGTGGTGATACTGCAAGATCATAATATTTAGACTTTCATGAAATTCCCCCTGCAGAAACACCTACAGAAGGGCAACATCTATAGGCTCAGGTGGAGTGGAAAATTTGACATGAGAAGGAACGGAGTTTTCGTTAGGCTCAGATTTGTGGTAATATTCTTTTTTCTGTAGGTAAACCTCTAGGTGTCAGTCAAAATCCAAGTTGTGAGAGCATGAAAGTCTCATAAATGAAATAAGAAAATTCCAGGCTGGAAGTTTTTCTCATTTAACCACCATCTCAAAGCTAGAATTCTAACATAGCAACAACGAGAGAAATATTCCTTCTATTTCAGAAGCTGATGATAAGAAACCCACTTTTGGCTCGGCGCCTGTGGCTCAAGCAGCTAAGGCACCAGCCACATACACCTGAGCTGGCAGGTTCTAATCCAGCCCAGGCCTGCCAAACAACAATGATGGCTGCAACCAAAAAATAGCCAGGCACGGTGGCAGGCGCCTTTAGTCTCAGCTACTTGGGAAGCTGAGGCAGGAGAATCACTTGAGCCCAAGAGTTGGAGGTTGCTGTGAGCTGTGATGCCAGAGCACTCTACCCAGGGGGACAGCTTGAGGCTCTGTCTCAAAAACAAACAAAAAAAAAACCCACTTTTTTTTTTTGAGAAAGAGTCTCAATTTGTTGCCCTTAGTAGAGTACTGTGTTGTCACAGCTCACAGCAACCTCACACTCTTGGGCTTAAGCAATTCTCTTGCCTCAGCCTCCCAAGTAGCTCGGACTACAGGCACCTGCCACAACGCCCAGCTATTTTTTGTTTAGCTGGCCTGGGCTGGGTTTGAACCCACCACCCTTGGTGTATGTGGCTGGTGTCGTAACCACTCTGCTATGCGCACCAAGCTGAAACCCACTTTTTTGAGGTACCTCTTACATGTTTGGAGAGCTTATGAGAATACTGTTCTTGATTTTGTGCTAAACTCTGACTCCCTGTATTGTCTATGTATGTCGCAAGGAAATTAAGTTAATTGGGGCTTTGAAACATGAAAGGCTGGTTGTGACTGACTGAGGTTTTCCATGCGAGCAGCTCTGGAGTGTTGCTGGCACCATCTGGAGACCCAGTGCTCTGGGATGTCTTGCCCACCAGCCCTTCCCTCTTGGCCTAAGCATTGTGCACACTCACGGGACCAGGGAAGGGAGGAATTGATCAACACATTTCTGTCAGAATGCTGTCTTCTAGACCCAAAGAGGATGACCCTTTCCAGCAGAGTCTAAAGACTTGCAGAGTATGTGTCTTGCTCAGAGAAGCTTCCTTTTCACTTCTCTTCTTCCCAAGGACTCCTCCTCAAGAGACTAGACTTTGTTTAGCCAAATCTACTAAATAATAAAGAGAGATTACCACCATACTTCCTGGTCCTGGACATATTTCTTATGAAGAACAAACCCAGTATCTCTTCCTCCAGGGATCTGAAGACAGCTTAAATCATTCATCTATTGATTAGACTTACTTTTACTAGGGGTGACACCTGTGGCTCAGTGGATAGGGCACTGGCCCCATATACTGAGGATGGCGGGTTCAAACCCGACCCCGGCCAAACAGCAACAACAAGAAAATAGCCAGGCGTTGTGGCGCGTGCCTGTAGTCCCAGCTACTCGGGAGGCTGAGGCAAGAAAATCGCCTAAGCCCAAGAGTTGGAGGTTTCTGTGAGCTGTGATGTCATCGCACTCTACCAAGGGTGATAAAATGAGACTCTGTCTCAAAAAAAAAAAAAAAAGACATATTTTTACTAGGAGCTCGCCATTTGCCAGGCACTGAGTCTCCTAGCTGGTAGTCAATAAGTGGTAAATGGTATCTCTAATAATCTAATGATTAACTCAGTCCCTGGTAGGTCCACTTTCACATGGCAGGTTTCCACAAAGAGAATAAAGAGACAAAGGAACCAGCATTTACTGAATATGAACTACCTATCAGGCAAGGTGCTGGGTGCTTGCTTTATATGCCTTATATTGTTTATGACCATTTTATGAAGTAGGTTAGCTACATCTCCATTTTGCAAATGGGGAAGTTGAGGATTAGAGAGCTGAATCACTTGATCAGGCACCCACAGCTACTAAGCAGTGGAGTCAGAATCTGGACGTAGAGCTTATCAACTGCAAAACCACCGTGCTGTGGGCTCCCCAGCATAGCAGGTGGCATGACATGTTATGGTTTCCCCTTATGTCATGTGTATGATATAAATATTTTTTAAAGTCAAATTTTCCTTTTATACTTTCTTTTCTTTTCTTTTTTTTTTTTTTTTTGAGACAGTTTCAAACTATTGCCCTAGGTAGAGTGCCTTGGTGTCACAGCTCACAGCAACCTCAAATTCTTGGGCTTAAGTGATTCTCTAGCATCAGCCTCCCAAGTACTTGGGACTACAGGCACCTTCCAGAACGCCCTGCTATTTTTTTTGTTGTTGCAGTTGTCATTGTTGTTTTAGCTGCCCAGGCTGGGTTCAAACCCTCCAGCCCACTGAGCTATGGGTGCCACCCAGTTTTTCTATTTTCTACAGGTGTCTCACTTTTGTTCAGGCTGGTGTTGAACCCATGAGCTCAAGCAATTCACCCTCCTCGGCCTCCCAGAGTGCTAGGATTACAGGCAAGAGTCACTGCACCCTACCTCTTTTTTTTTTTTTTTGAAACAGTGTCACTGTTTCCCTGGGTAGAGTGCTGTGGCATACAGCTCACAGCAACCTCAGACTCCTCACTTTGAGGAGGAGTCAAAGTGGTTTGCCTCAGCCTACCAAGTAGCTGGGATTTAGATTCCTGCCACAATGCCCCACTGGCTTTTTGTTGTTGTTGTTTTCTATTTTTAGTAGAGACAGGGTGTCACTCTTGCTCAGGTTGATCTCAAACTCCTGAGTTCAAGCAATCCACCTGCCTCAGCCTCCCAGAGTGCTAGGATTACAGGTGTGAGCCACCACGCCCTGCCTCCTTTTACAGTTTCAAACCCAAATTTCTCATCTTTAGCCTTAAATTTTTTTTCATTTACAGATGATTTGCTTTCTTGTTGCTTTCCATAAAATTTAAATTTCCTGTCAATACCTTTTCATTATAAACTTGGCCACAGGACAGAATACATGAAAATCAATGTTTCATGTGTAATTTGGGTATTTATCAGTTTTTCCACTAGAATTAGTTATTTGATTATATTTATTTTATCAGTTGCTGTGGTAAGAATATAAAAAGAAAATTTCAAGGAAATGAAGATTACCCCAAATCTCAATGTTGATGCAACTATTACTATTCTATTCTATTCCATACTCATAGTGTATATTTTTTTTATTATAAATCCTTGATAAATCTAGGCTTTAAACATAATTCCAAATGTTTTATATTTTGATTTTTTTTTTTTTTTTGGAGACAGAATCTTATTGCTATGGCGTCATAGCTCACAGCAACCTCAAACTCTTGGGCTCAAGCTATTCTCTTGCCTCAGCCTCCCAAGCAGCTGGGACCACAGGCACCCGCCACAATGCCTGGCTATTTTTTGTTGCAGTTGTCATTGTTGGTTAGCTGGCCCTGGCCGGGCTCTAACCTGCCACCTTTGGTGTATGTGGCTGGCACTGTAATCACTGTGCTACGGGCACCGAGCCTGTTTTGATTTTTTTAATTTAACATTACTTAAGGATCAGTTACCCATGTTTCTATGTACCCTTATGATCACATTTAACAACTGCCTAATAATCTATCAAGTTTTGTATTTTAAGGCTTTTAGAGGTGATGTTCAGGAACTACTGATAAGAAATACCTTACTGGGCCGGGCGCAGTGGCTCATGCCTGTAATCCTAGCACTCTGGGAGGCTGAGGCGGGACAGGTGGATTGCCTGAGCCCACAAGTTGGAGACCAGCCTGAGCCAGAGTAAGACCTTGCCTCCAAAAATAGTCAAGTGATGGTGGTACCTGTAGCTCAGTGGGTAGGGTGCCAGCCATATACACCGAGGCTGGCAGGTTCAAACCTGGCCCGGGCCAGCTAAAACAACAATGACAACTGCAACAACAACAAAGATAGCCAAGGCTCAGCATCCATAGCACAGTGGTTATGGTGCCAGCCACATACACTGAGGGTGGCAGGTTCGAACTCAGCCCGGGCCAGCTAAACAACTGCAACAACAAAAAATAGCCAGGCGTTATGGCAAGTGCCTGTTGTCCCAGCTACTCAGGAGGCTGAGGCAAGAGAATGGCTTGAGCCAAGAGTTTGAGGTTGCTGTAAGCTATGACGCCACAGCACTTGACCAAGGGTGACAAAGTGAGACTGTCTCAAAAAAAAAAAAAAAAGAAAAAAAGAAATGCTTTCTCCTTTTTTACTTCAATATTTATATAATCTGCTGAAACATGGTTTTAACTCTTTTTGCAGTATCCATTCATTGTGTTACAACACCAGGAGGATAGAAAAATATTTTCCTAATAAGCAGGACTTTTTTTTTTTTTTTTTTTTTTGAGACAGAGCTTCAAGCTGTCACCCTGGGTAAAGTGCTGTGGCATCACAGCTTACAGCAACCTCCAACTCCTGGGCTCAAGCGATTCTCCTGCCTCGGCTTCCCAAGTAGCTGAGACTACAGGCGCCTGCCATAATGCCCGGCTATTTTTTGGTTGCAGCCGTCATTGTTGTTTGGCAGGAGGCCATGGCTAGATTTGAACCCTCCAGCTCCTGTGTGTGTGGCTGGCGCCCTAGCAGCTTAAGCCACAGGTGCCGAGCCAGCAGGACATTTTCTTTTCGGTTTTGAAGGGTTTTTCTTTTGGGTGGCGTGGTTTGAGTCAAAATAAGATTTGCAGGCTTGGTGCCTGTAGCTTAAGCAGCTAGGGTGCCAGCCACATACACTGGAGCTGGCGGGTTCAAATGCAGCCCAGCCCGCTAAACAACAATGACAACTACAACTTAAAAATAGCTGGGCTCTGTGGCAGCCACCTCTAGTCCCAGCTACTTGGGAGGCTGAAGCAAGAGAATCACTTACGCCCAAGGGTTTGAGGTTATTTCTTCTCAAATCTTTAGTGCTCTGATCACCACTCTTGTTAACTGAAGCCTTCATTTGCAGCTTCTGAAAACCTTCTTAGGCTTAATTGATCATTTACTCAACAGGGCTTTGCTTTGTGGATATAGGTTCTTCTTGGTAATTACTTATAACCAGTGTCTACTGTTTGTGGCAGTGAGTCAAGTGGTGGAGATGATGGTTTTATGGGTTTTATTTTGTAATTGTCCATGTTGGTTGTGCAATCTTAATTGTTTTTTTTTCTGCAGTATCCTTTTCTCTTCTTCAGCTTAAAGGTTGCCAGAGCCAATAGGTGAGAGAAACTAGAACATGACTAAAGTCCAAGTTTTTTCCCTGGCTAATACTGTAAGGTCCTACTTATCTCTAAAGCTGGCACTTGTACCTGACCCATGGTGGGGAGCTACTATGGTTTCCAGAGACCTACAAGGCCCCTGAAGGGCTGAGCCTGTCCAGTTCTGCTCCTTGATCTGCAAATCCATTTTCCTTTGACTTTAGCTAAGAGGTGGGGTGGGAGAGAATACAAAACACTGAATATGTTTATGCAGAAATGGCTCATCAAAAATAGAAGACATGTTAGGAAAATTCAAACAGAAATGATAGAATGTTTTCATTCATTGTAAAACAAGTAAGATTCTTCTCTGGGCCATGGATTCATGTTCAGCACTTCACCCTTGTGGAACTGCTATGGGCTGTAGATATTTATGGATTTAGCATCCAAAGTTTGTTTTGACCATTACTGAGTAAAAGGTGGTCATGTATCATTTTGCTGAGAACTAAATTAGAATCCTATGCACCAGGATAGCAAATCCATTAGCTCTGCTCTCCAACATGTGAGGATACAATGAACAGTCAGCAGTCTGCACCAGGAAGAGGGCCCTTTTCAGAACCCAACCATCCCAACACCCTGATTTCGGACTTCCTAGCCTCCAGAACTGTGAAAAATAAAAGCAAGTCACTTAGTTAGTAAGTTAGCCCAGCTGTTGTGTAGCTTGCTACCTATAGAATCAGCATCATCTAAGCATTTTATGGGAAAAATTTTTGTGATATATAAAAGGTATATAAGCCTTTAGGAATTCTAAAAGTTCTTAAATATATCCTTCAAAACTGTCAAGGTGTATCATTCTTCAGTCCTACTGAGTTCTTTCCTGCCTCTGCCTTTTACTCTTATTATCTGTCTATCCTTCCCCTATATCCAACTATTAAAATTATAATTAACAGGCCAGGCAGTGGCTCACGCTTGTAATCCTAGCCCTCTGGGAGGCCAGAGCAGATAGATTGCTTGAGCTCAGGAGTTGAATACCAGCTTGTTCAATAGTAAGACCCTGTCTCTAAAGATAGTTGGACATTGTGATAAGTGCCTGTAGTCCCAGCTGCTTGGGAGGCAGAGGCAAGAGGATCACTAGAGCCCAAGAGTATGAGGGTAACAAAGTGAGATGGTCTGAAAAAGGAAAAAAAAAAAAGGCTGGTTCTGGGCCAGGAGCCATGGCTTATGCCTGTATCCTAGCACTCTGGGAAGCTGAGGTGGGAGGATCACTTGAGCTCAGGAGTTACAGATGAGCCTGAGCAAGAGTGAGTCCCATCTCTATCAAAAATAGAAAAAAATAGCCAGGTGTGGTGGCTTTGACCAGCTACTCAGGAGGCTAAGCAGAAAGAATGCTTGAGTTCAGGAGTTTGGGGTTGCAGTGAGCTAGGCTGACACCACTACACTCTGGGCTGGGCAGCACAGTGAGACCCTGGCTCAAAAAAGAAAAAGAAAACTGGTTCTGTTGTAGGAAAGTAAATAGACACTTTATGATGATAGTTTTTGGACGCTAGTCATCTTTTGATGTCATGTATAAATAAAACTGTATTGTTGTGCTCTTTGATTAACTAGACCTAGGGAATACACCAAATAGGTGAGTCTGAGCAGGATCAATAGCTGCTTTAACACTGATATTTAAATCCCCTTTTTATCTTCTAATTTGACAGATCTCCCTTTGTCCAACTCTGTCTTTCTCATGTCAAATCCTTATTCCCTCATTTATAGTATCCCCTTTGTATTCCCTTTCTCATTACATCAGGTTGAAACGTCAGAAAAATAGAACACATGCTTTAAATAGCTTGTTGGGACTTGGCACCTGTAGGCGCCTATAGCTCAGGGCTGTAGGCGCCTATAGCTAGGGCACCAGCCACATACACTGGAGCTGGCGGGTTTGATCCCAGCCCGGGCCTGCCGAACAACAATGACAACTACAGCCTAAAAAATAGCCAGGCGTTAGTGGGTGCCTGTGGTCCCAGCTACTTGGGAGGCTGAGGCAAGAGAATTGCTTAAGCCCAAGAGTATGAGGTTGCCAGAGTGACAGCTTGAGACTCTGTCTCAAAAAAATAAATAAATAAAATAAAAATAAATAGCTTGTTGGTAGTTCAAATGGAGAGTTGATTTAAATGTTCTTTCTTATAGCAAAAGTTTAATCAAAGCCCATGAGATCTGATAATTAAGTTTGCAAACTTGTTACCAGGTGCTTACATTGATAGCACTGTACGAACAACTTGGTAAGGTTTTGTAACTTTGCTATGTCAGTGTCTCACAGCTGCGCTAGTGTCCGTGTGTGGTGGTGTCTTGCTGAGAGGCATTCATTATTGTTGCATGTTTTCAGTGCCATTGAGAGAATGCTAGAGTTTGAAGCAGGGGTCCTCAAACTGCAGCCCGTGGGCCACATGAGGCGGTGTGATTGTATTTGTTCCCATTTTGTTTTTTTACTTCAAAATAAGATATGTGCAGTGTGCATAGGAATTTGTTCATAGTTTTTTTCTTAAACTGTAGTCCGGCCCTCCAACGAAGGACAGTGAATTGGCCCCTTGTTTAAAAAGTTTGAGGACCCCTGTTCTTGTTAAACTTACTATACAAATGGATTAAAGGTTTTTCTTTTGGGGGGGGACAGAGCCTCAAGCTGTCACCCTGGGTAGAGTGCCGTGGCATCACAGCTCACAGAAACCTCCAACTCCTGGACTGACTTAAGTGATTCTCTTGCCTCAGCCTCCCAAGTAGCTGGGACTACAGGCACCTGCCACAATGCCCGGCTATTTTTTGGTTGTACTTGTCATTGTTGTTTGGCAGGCCCAAGCTGGATTCGAACCCACCAGCTCCGGTGTATGTGGCTGGCGCTTTAGCCGCACGCACCGAGCCGATTACCGGTTTTTCTGAGGAGAAAGAAGGTAATCACTGAAAGAAGAGAGGTCCGGGAGGCCAGTAATAAACAGAACTGATGAAAACATTTCAAAAATCATGAAATTGTGGGTCAGAATCGCCAGCTGACTGTGAGAAGCATAGTAGACTAAGTAAACAAAGATAGAGAAACAGGAAAATCTTAAGTGAAAATCTTGGCATGGGAAAGGTGTGGCTCTTACATTATGACCATGACAGCTCACAGGGCACTGTCTAGCTGGAGTGTTCAGCCAGTAAACAAGCAACTGTATTGGAATACCCTCCCTACTCACGTAATCTGGTCCTCAACGACTTTTTTCTTTATCTGAAGATAAGGGAAAAATTGAAAGTAAGATATTTTGAAGACATGTAAGACATCAACAATAATATGATGACAGCTCTGATGCCTATTCCGAGAAAGAGTTCCGAAATTATTTTGAAGAGTAGACTAGGTGCTGGTGTCAGTGCATAGTTTCCCAAGGGGGTACTTGGAAGGTGACCATAGTGATACGCACAGCAATGAGGTATGTAGCACTTTTTCTAGGATAAGTTTGCAAACACAAACTTAATTGTCAGAACTTCATATGTCAGCTTTATATAGGTATTGTCTAAACAATTTTGGGACCTGTTTCTTCACCCTCTCCTGAATGCCCACTTTTCTCCCTTTTGCTTCACAAAGAAGGGATTTCTTTAAAAAGTTGTCTACATTGCCTTTCTCTACTACCCTACATCTTTTTTTTTTTTTTTTTTTTTTTACACAGAGTCTTACTATGTCTCCCTTGGAAGAGTACTGTGGCATCACAGTGCACAGCAACCTCTAACTCTTGGGCTTTAGCAATTGTCTTGCCTCAGCCTCCCAAGTAGCTGGGACGACAAGTGCCCGCCACAATGCCTAGCAATTTTTTTTTTTTTTTTTTTGGTTGCAGTTGTCACTATTGTTTGGCAGGCCTGGTCAGGGTTCGAACCCGCCTGCTCCTGTGTATGTGTCTGGAGCCCTCGCAGCTGGGCTTCAGGTGCCCAGCCTACTACCCTACATCTTATTCAGCATACTAGCTTACCTTACCAACTATGTTTCAGTCGACATTCTCTAGATTGCAGAATGTGGGGTCAGGTTGCTTTTATGGGAAGTGCAAGCTTAGGAAGATAAAAGTGAAGAAATGGGCAGCTCAAGGGCAGCGCCTGTGGCTCAGTGAGTGGGGCACTGGCCCCATATACCGAGGGTGCAGATTTGAACCTGGCCCCAGCCAAACTGCAACAAAAAAAAATAGCCGGGCGTTGTGGCGGGTGCCTGTAGCCCCAGCTACTCAGGAGGCTGAGGCAAGAGGATCGCCTAAGCCCAAGAGCTGGAGGTTGCTGTGAGTTGTGGGACCATGGCACTCTACCAGGGCAATAAAGTGAGAGTCTGTTTCTAAAAAAAAAAAAAAGAAAGAAAAAGGCAGCCCAAGCTATCACATCTTAAAATGAAAGGGGAAAATGACAGAAATGTGACTGTCTGCTTTACTTCTGTCTCCCTTTTCTCATTTATCAAGGTTTGCCCCACAAAAAACATAATTCCCTTCTACTTTATTTATTTCTTAACTAATCTTTGGTATTTCTTTCCTTCTGCTAACTTTGGGCTTAGTTTTTTCTATTTTACTTCCTTGATGTGTTAAGTTAGGCTGTGGGAGGGCCTCTCTTTAAATATAGATGCTTATCACCATGAATTTTGTTCTTTGTATTGCTTTTACTGCATCTTGTAAGTTTTAATATGTAGTATTTTCATTTTTGTTTTTCTTGAGGTATTTTGGAATTTCCTTTTCTATTTTTTTCCCTGATACAATGGTTGTACAAGAGCGTGTTATTTAATTTTTACATATTTGTGAATTTCACACTTTTCTTTCTGCTATTGAAAGGGTAGGATAAGGAGGTCACTATAAAAGGTAGAAGAGTGGCTCTTCCCTGTGGCTCAAGTGGCTAAGGCGCCAGCCACATACACCTAAGCTGGCAGTTCGAATCCAGCCTGGGTCGCCAAACAACAATGACGGCTGCAACCAAAAAATAGCTGGGCGTTTGTGGCGGGTGCCTGTAGTCCCAGCTACTTGGGAGGCGGAGGCAAGAGAATCACTTGAGTCTGGGAGTTGGAGATTGCTGTGAGCTGTGATGCCACTGCACTCTACTCAGGGCGACAGCTTGAGGTTCTGTCTCAAAAAAAAAAAAAAAAAAATTCCAAGCACTTAGGAATAAAGTTAATGATAAATGTGCACATCTATGAGACTTTACCATGAAACCTAGAAGGAAATTTATTTATTTATTTTACTTTTTGAGTAGAGTGCTGATAGAGTGCTGTAGTGTCACAGCTCAGAGCAACCTCAAACTCTTGGGTTTAAGTGATTCTTTTGCCTCAGCCTCCCAAGTAGCTGAGACTACAGGCACCCACCACAATGCCCGGCGATTCTTTTTTTTTTTTGTAGTTGTCATTGTTGTTTAGCAGTCCTGGCCCGGGTTCTTCTTTTTATATTTGAAAATTTAATATTGTAAAGGTATTAATTTTTCTCAAGCTAAGGCTGTAACTGTTTTTTTGTTTGTTTGTTTTTCTATTTTTAGTAGAGATGGTGTCTGGCTCTAGCTTAGGCTGCTCTCCAACTCCTGAGCTCAAGCAAGTCACTTGTCCTGGTCTCCCCAAGTGCTAGGATTATAGATATGAGCTACTACACCTAGACTCTAAGCCTATAAATTTGACAAAATTCCACTAAAAATGCCAGGAAACATTTTTTTAGGATGTGAAATAAATTTATTTTAAAATTTATTTACACTCATGGGCTTAAGATCAGCCTGAGCAAAAGCAAGACTCAGTCTCTACTAGAAATAGAAAAAACTGAGGCAAGAGGATCACTTGAGCCCAAGAGTTGGAGGTTGCTGTGAGCTATGATGCCATAGCACTTTACCCAGGGTGACAGCTTGAGACTCTGTCTCAAAAAGAAATAAATAGGCTTGGTGCCCGTAGCTCAGTGAGTAGGGTGCCAGCCACATACACTGAGGCTGGTGGGTTCAAGCCCAGCCTGGGCCTACTAAACAACAATGACAACTGAACCCCAAAACAGCCAGATGTTGTGGCCGGTGCCTATAGTCCTAGCTACTCAGGAGGCTGAGGCAAGAGAATCACTTAAGCCCAAGAGTTTGAGGTTGCTATGAGCTGTGACGTCACAGCACTTTACCAAGGGCAATATAGTGAGACTCTGTCTAAAATAAAATAAAATAAATAATGTTTATATATAGCCAGTTGTGGTCACTCATACCTATAAACCTAGCACTCTGGGAGGCTGAGGTGGGTGGGTTACCTGAGCTCAGGAGTTCGAGACCAGCCTGAGACAGAGGGAGACCTTATCTCTAAAAATAGCCGGGCATTGTGGTGGGCACCTATAATTCCAGCTACTTGGGAGGCTGAGTCAAGAGAATCATTTAAGCCCAGGAGTTTGAGGTTGCTGTGAGCTATGATGCCATGACACTCTACCAAGGGTGACAGAGTGAGACTCTATCTCAAAAAAACAAAACAAACAAAAAAAAAAAACAAAAAGAAAATGAAAAGAAAGAAAGAAAAAGAAAAAAGGAAATGCAAATTACCTGGACCCAGTGGCTCATGCCTATAATCCCAGCACTCAGGGAGGCCAAGGAGTTCCAGACCAGCCTGAGCAACAGCAAGGCTCCACCTCTACTAAAACTAGAAAAATTACCTGGGCATTTTGGCAAGTGCCTGCAGTCCCAACGACTTGGGAGGGTGAAGCAGGAGGATCATATAAACCCAGGAGTTTAGGGGTTTCTGTGAACTAGGCTGAGGCCATGGCACTCTATCCAGATGGTAGACTGTGAGTCTGTCCCCATAAAGAAGGAAAGAAGGAAGAGAGGGAGGGAAGTTCAAATTAAAACCACAAAGAAAGAAAAAAAGATAAATGTATGTACTATCATAGGATTTGGGCCAGGTATAATGGCTGACTCCTGTAATCCTAGCACTCTGGGAGGCCAAGGCAGGAGGATTGCTTGAGCCTAGGAGTTCAAGACCAGGGTGAGCAAAGTAAGATCCCATCTCTACTAAAAATAGAAAAATTTAGCAGGTGCCTGTAGTCCCAGCTACTGAGGAAGCTGACCAGGAGGATTGCTTGGGCCCAGGAGTTTGGGGTTGCTGTGAGTTAGGCTGAAGCCACGGCACCCTAGGTAGCCCACGTAACAGAACAAGATGGTCTAACAAAAAAAAAAAAAAAAAGAATTAGGAGATTTAGTCACTTTCAATCATTTGGGGGTATATAAACTTATATAGTCCTTACAGAAAGTTTTCTACTATTAGGAATGAATACCAAATAAGTAAGGAGATCTATTATCTATCCAAATATATATACACACACACATAGTCTACTAATCTTTTTGATTTCCTTAATATATATCATGGCACTGTCTAAAAAAGATTTGTCCAAAACCAAGAAATGGAAGTAGCCTTTTTAAAAGAAGTAGAAGAGCCAGGTGTGGTGGCTCATGCCTATAATCCTAGCACTGTGGGAGGCTGAGGTGGGTGAATTGCTTGAGCTCAGGAGTTTGAGACGGGTCTGAGCAAGAGAGAGACTCTGTCTCTACTAAAAATAGAAAAATTAGCCAGGCATTCTGGTTGGTGTTTGTGGTCCTAGCTATTCAAGAGGCTGAGGCAAGAGGATTCGTTGAACCCAGGAGTTTGAGGTTTCTATGAGCTGTGACTTCTACCCAGGTGGACAGAGTGAGACTCTGTCTCAAAAACAAAAAACAAAACAAACAACAACAACAAAAAAAAACCTACAAGAATGTTTAGGAACCAAAAAAATTTTAAAGAAGGAAATTAGTTTTTCATAGGAGGTTTTTCAGTGAAAGCCTGAGAAAATCTGCTAGACAAACTGAGAAAGGATATTTTTAAAAATAAGGCAGCATGGAAATGCAGGCAGTAGGGGAGAAAAGTTGTTAGTTTGACAGTCTGGCCCTCGCCTTCTCACAGAGAGAGAGACTGTTTTGATTTAGCAGAATAATTTAGAATCTCTGCTGGTTGAAACAAAACAAAAGGAGCAATGAAATGCCTTGTACAAAAGGAAATGGAAATTGGAAATGAGTGCTTTGGAGTTTACAGCTAGAGGAAATTAAACCTGGAAAATGAAGAAGGGAACATGGAGGAAGGGAGAGAAGGAGAGAGGCCGGGCAGCTGGTGGAGGAGTTGTCAAGGAGAATTTTCCAGTGATGGGAATGGACTGATGGACTCTTAACAGACCTACTTTTCTAATACTCAGTTTCAATTTGTTCTCAAAATAAGCTAGCTTCTCTTCCCTCAAATATTTCTTAATGTTTGCTAAACATACAACCTTGTTTAAGCCATATTTTGGGGAAAGACGCAGTTCAGGAAATGTGCAACTGGGTGATATAGTGTAGGAGAAGGGTGAAGGTGCCCAGGAGCTGAGATGAGGGGTGGAGATCAAGGCAGCAAACCAGAGCTAGAGGTGGTCAGAGGAAATGGAGTATCCCCTGTGCCCCCCAAAGACCTTTTAAAGATATTAGTAGGGATTTGGGTTTCATGCCATTCATAGGATAGGAATTTGAACAGGATTCTCTTTTATATCTCAAAGGTTGGGGAGACTCTAGAACAGTGGTTCTCAACCTTCCTAATGCCCCGACCCTTTAACACAGTTCCTCATGTTGTGGTGACCCCCAACCATAAAATTATTTTCATTGCTACTTCTTAAAAACTGTAATTTTGCTACTATTATGAATTATAATGTAAGTATCTGATATGCAGGATGTATTTTCATTGTTACAAAGGGGTCACCACCCACAGGTTGAGAACCGCTGCTGTAGAAGGTTGGCAGACCTTGTAAAATACCTGGGGATTTGGTGAGTAGGGGAGGAGACTGAGGGAAAATTGTGTAGAAGGATGCATAGCATACAAAATTTACTCATGATGCTGAGATGGTAACAATATTTATTTTCTTTTTTTATCTGCATTTTGATTCTTCTATAATGAATATTACTTGCATAATTTTTAAAAAGAAAAATGAAAAAATAGACAAGTAAGACAGGCATGGTGGAAGCGCCTATAGTCTCAGCTACTGGAGAGGTGGAGGCATTGGGTTTCACACCTTTCACAGGACAGGGATTTGAGCAGGATTGCTTGAACCCGGGAGATTTTTGCAGTGAGCTATGAAATGATGCTGCTGTACTCACAGCACTGTATCATTCTAGCCTGAATGACAGAGCCAGACTGTGTCTAACAAAAAGAGAAAAAAGAAAATAAAAATGTAAAACCGTGGGACAGGGACAGGAGCTGCTGTCTGCAGGTTGTCAGGGGCCAGGCAGAGAAGGAGATGGAGAATAAGTGCTTAATGGGCACAGGGTTTCCTTTTAGGGTGATGAAAATGCTTTAGAACGAGGTGGGGGGTGGTGGTTGTACAACATTGTGAATGTGCTAAATGGTACAGAGTTGTTCATCTTAAAATACAATAGTTAATTGTATGTTACGTGAATTTCCCATCAATAGGAAAAAAGAGAAAAAATAATGTCCTGAGGAAAAAGTATAAGTCAGACTCTGTCACTTTTCTGCTTAAAGTCCTTCAGGCACATCCTAGCCCTTTAGCCTGGCTGATCAGGTTTCTCATGACCCAGCCCCCTCGCCTCCAGCACAGCTACTATATAGCTCCCTATAAACTTTTATCTCCGGCCGGGCAATACATGTGCAGTGCTCTGAAAGGGCCTGTCCTTTCCTGCTCCATGCCTCTGTGTAGGTTTTCTCTTTTCCTGGAATGCCCTCCCCTTAGTTACTTTCTACTTGTCCTTCAAAACTCAGCTCAGCATCCCCTTTGAAAAGCTTCCCCTGATTCTGTAGTCTGGGAGGGCCTCTTTCCCGTACCTCAAGAGCCTTCTGGACGTTTCTCTGTTATATCAGAGCAAGTGATTATGAACCGAAGATAGAACCTGGGCTTTCCCTCTGTTTGCCTTTAGAACCTGGCCCAGAACAGAAGCCACAATAAATGCGGAGTGAGTCAGAACAGACTTAGAATCAGTGAGATTAAAAATCACATACTTTGGGTGGTGCCTGTAGCTCAGTAGGTAGGGCACCGGCCCCATATACTGAGGGTGGTGGGTTCAAACCCGGCCCCGGCCAAACTGCAACAACAACAAAAAAATAGCCGGGCATTGTGGCTGGGGTCTGTAGTCCCAGCTACTCGGGAGGCTGACGCAAGAGAATCACCTAAGCTCAGGAGTTGGAGGTTGCTATGAGCTGTGATGCTACAGCACTCTACTGAGGGCGACAAAGTGAGACTCTGTCTCTACAAAAAAAAAAAAAATCACATACTTTTCTAATGTATATGGTTATCTTGGATGTGAAATTTAAAAGGATTCAAAGATGTTTAAATGACTTGCTGAGGCATTTATCAGAAGAACTGACAATCTTTGCTCACTCCCCCCACCCCGCCTTCCTTTTTTACAAGTTATTTAGGAACTGAGGCATGGATAAAAATCCCAAATAGATTAATAAAAATGTCAATCTAAGTAGCAAAATTATCCCATATGGAAGTTGATGGGGGTTGTGGAATACTGACAGTCTTAGGAAAATAAGCTAAAGACTCAATTACTCTTGTTTAAAAACATAATGGATAATAAAAGATTTGTTCTGATACCTAGCCCCCAAACTAAGATACACTTTTACTATTTTAGGATGGTGTTTAAGAATATCCAATTCTTGCAGGATTACAATAAACTTAATCCCTAATGAAATAAAGGATGTAGGCAAAAATCATCATGTGGTCTCAAAAATTTTTAGTGAAAGTTTGATAAGAAACTTTATATTGGATGGATCAGGCTAACAACTCTTGAACTTCCTGCACAATCTTGGCATTATTAAATGTGATGAAAATGTGTCAAACAGTTTATGAAACTAGTGTATGATGCCCCATGATCATATCGATGTGCACAGCTATGATTTAATTAAAAAAAATAGAATCACAATTCACCTCAGAATAATAGTCATATATTTAACCAAGAGTGATAGTCATCAAAAGACTTTGAAGGCAATACAGGAAGTTACCTGGGTGTAAAAACATCAACCCTTTTATAGTTTAGTTTTTGCAGTTAGTAAAAAATCTCATAAAGATTTTTATCTTTAAATAAAATCTCATAAATCTCAAAAAAAAAAAAAATTTGAGACGGCCAGGCATTAATCACTTTTTGATATGATGTAGGAGGAAGTACACAATACTTAAAAAATAATCTTGCCAGCTTGGCGCCTGTGGCTCAAGTGGCTAAGGTGCCAGCCACATACACCTGAGCTGGCGGGTTCAAATCCAGTCCGGGCCCACCAAACAACAATGATTGCCAGCTACAACCAAAAAATAGCTGGGTGTTGTGGCGGGCACCCATAGTCCCAGCTACTTGGTAGGCAGAGGCAAGAGAATCACTTGAACCCAGGAGTTGGAGGTTGCTGTGAGCCATCATGCTATGGCACTCTACCCAAGGTGACAGCTTAAGGCTCTGTCTCAAAAGAAAAAAAATAATAACAATAATCTTGCCAAGATAATTGAGCCTGAACTTAATTTTCTAATCACCCATATGTGAGTAATATGAAGAACAGAGAAATATACAAATTGACACCATAAGAATATAAAATATCAGGTTGATTGTGGTGGCACACACCTGTAACCCTAGCACTCTGGGAGACCAAGGTGAGAGGATCATTTGAGCTCAGGAGTTTGACACCAGCCGAGCAACATTACAAGACCCGGTCTTGAATTGCACTGATGGGCTGATAAGAAGAATGTGTATTCAGTTTTGTTGGGATGAAATGTTCTGTAGATGTCTGTTAAGTCCAGATGTTGAATTGTTGAGTTTAAATCTAAAATTTCGTTGCTTAGCTTCTTTTTGGAGGATCTATCCAGCACTGCTAAAGGGGTGTTAAAATCTCCAACTACTATGGAAGTGGAGGAAATCGAGTTGCTCATGTCTGTTAGAGTTTATCTTATAAATTGAGGTGCATTGTGTTTGGGTGCATAAATATTAATAATTGAGATCTCATCGTATTGAGTATTATCTTTAGCAAATATGAAGTGTGAAGTGTCCTTCCTTATCCTTAATTATTTTGGTTGGTTTAAAGCCTATTGTGTCTGCAACAGGATTGCAACGCCTGCTTTTTTCTGCTTTCCATTTGCCTGGAATATAGATGACCATCCCTTCACCTTGAGTCTATATTTGTCTTTTAATGTAAGATGCGATTCTTAGATGCAGCAGATATCTGGCTTGAGTTTTTGTATCCAGTCAGTCAACCTGTGCCTCTTTAGAGGACAATTTAAACCATTCACGTTCATTGAGAGTATTGATAAGCCTTTCGAGAGTCCAGTGGACATTTTTAATCCTTGTGCGACTATGGGAGTTTGTATTTGACCAAAAATTTTCTGGGTGGGTTCACTTTTGTGGTGGAGAATTATG